>LNAC01000132.1:1794827-1869865 GCA_002007465.1 Ailurus styani | reverse complement strand
ATAAAAAAATAGTAATTAAAGCTCCTTCTTTAAAATTACAGTTAATCATAAGAGAAATGAAAAACCCCCTAAAAGTTAAATGAGGTTACCTTGAAAAGGGGAAATTAGGACAAAAAGTATGGGATCGAAGTGCTTTGTGTTCTTATTAGCTTTTCTGTATTATTTAATTTTTTAAATTCATATGAATATTTCAATTTAATTTTTAAAAATTAAAATGTTGCATGTTTTCTAAAAGATGCTAATAAATTTATTATTATGCATAAACTTGTGATGTTACAATATATATTTCTTAAGATATTTATTAAACATGAACCTAAACAAAACATACAGTTGAGGATAAAATAGTCCAGACAATAGAGGCTATAAATCTTCTTAAAAATTATAAAAGGTGGCAATATGCAACAAAAATGGTAATGTCATTAATTATGGTCCAAAGTATGTACTTCTTCATGTTTCATCCTCCATGTTAGCAATAATCAGGGTTAAGAATAGATAATTAATACCTAAGAAACCCTTTTAAATGACTTTCCTTGCTGATTCTCTAGTTAAATTCTCTTTCTAGTCTCCTAGATAAAACTTAATGAATATCCAAGCCATGCTCAATGCTCAAAGCTAGTCAATTACTTTTCAGGATGCCCATGAACCTCTGCTCAAATGGTTATCAAGAGTCAAAACTGTTGTCAAATCACTATGTTGTATACCTAAAGCTAATACAACATTGTGTATTACACTTCAATAGTTCAATTATACTTCAATAAAAAAAAAGAGTCAGTATTGTTGGTCCCAAACCTGTTTATGGTTAATTGTTACTGTAATTATATAATTTAAATAAGCATAACGTGCTAAAAAAATTGGTCTTGTCTATACATGAAAAGATTACAAATGGATGTGTATTTTCATATTTTAAATTAAAATTAAAGATTTAAGTTATGCATGTAGAATTTTTTATAATGTCCTGTTTTAACTGACCTTATGATAACTTATTCCTTATCATATTCGATAAATAATTTTTGCTATAAGGACTGTCAAGCAAATAATATATTATTTTCTGTATTATCTCTGCACATAAAGTTTTAGTAATATCAAAGATGAAATCACTTTAAAATTTTACATTTTTAATCCTAAAATCCATTTGAATTTGGGACTTGTAAAAGTATATATAAAATTGTCAGCGCTAATCTGAATTTCTACCAAGTAATTGTTAAGTGGACAAATTAAACCTACCTCAGCTGTATCCTTAAGATAAAGAAAAGGTCTACAAGATCTTGATTTCAGATTTTCTTTAACTCGCTCTAAGGAAACAAATACAAATACAAATGATATTTCCATATTATTAGACTACTTCTAATCTATCAATAAACTATTTTCTCTACTTCTAATAAACTTTTTAGAAATGTAGTTTGATAAACTTATGTGCTCATGTTGCATTACATTTACATTTTCAGAACTAAATATATTCTAATTTGCTTTAAAAGTGAGTTTCCATTAACAGAATACAACTTTGGATTATTTACTTCTGGCTACTTAACAGAAACTATAGGAGATCAGAACTATGACCTCAGAACACACAACAAAGTGGTATCTTCAGGGGAAAAAAATGACTTCTAAATAAAATGGGATCACAGTAATTAAAGGAATCTTTTCATTCATTATTCCTTTGAAGATAGAAATATTCCCCTCAAGCTGAATCCCCCCCTCCCAGTTCTGATTACTTATTAATCTGGATTATCCTCTAATGGATTTTCTTAAGGTAGCTATGGTGTCAGGTCAAGCATACAGATTTTGGATTTAGATAGCCTGAGACCATAACCTACATTTTTGTCTTTAAGTCCTGTAGTCTTAGGTTGAGTTATTTAACTTCTTTTAGCCTTAGTTTTCTCATCTGTTAAGGGGAAATAATGGTACTTACCTTAGAGGAATGCTGTGAGGATTAAATGAGATAATAGATGTAATAAACTTAATAGTACCTGGCATTCATTCAATCAACAATTATTTATTAATCACCTATTATATGCCAACCACTGGTGTTGGACTCGCTTAGGACTCCTCACCCCTTTTTTTCTTTTCTATTTCTCTCTTTTGGAATGAGAATGCCTATCCTGTGCTTGTCTGAATTTTGCATTTTGCAAGTATAAATATTGTTTGGTTCCAGAGGTTTACAGGTAGAGAGAAATTTTACATCAGGAGAAATCCTACCTTGAGTCTCATCCACGTCTGATTTAGAGAATATTTAGATAAGATTCTGGATTTTAACAATAATATAAAAAGTCAGATGTCAGTAAAATTACTGAAGTGTTCTAAGATCCTTTTATTGTCCAGAATGAGGGTAATACTAGATTTTAAAAGACTGCATAGGGTAATCATTTACTGTATGTTGGCTAACTACACATAATTAAAAAATAAAAACAATTAAAAAATAATAGAAACAGAGTATATAACCTCCAAATTAATAAAGGGGAAAGTGAAACTTAAAAAATTCAATCCTAGAAAAAAACATGAGAAGACAGGAAAAAAAGTATAGAATTAAAAGGGCAAATAAAGAACAAAATAAGATGGCAAAATTAAATTCAAAGATATTAGCAGTTACATTAAGTGTAAATGGACTAAGTACTCCATTTCAAAGACAAAGATTACCACATTAGATTTTTAAATTTAATAGTATATTTACAAGAGATAAATCTAGACTACAATGTTATAAGAAGGTATTAAAATGATGGAAAAAGATATACCATGCAATGGCAGCCAAAAGAAAGCTGGGGTGACTACAGTAATATTGGATAGTAAGATAATCGCTTTATAATTTAAAAGGGTTCAATTCACTAGAAACACAATAATTTTAAATTTTATGTAATTAATAAAATCACCTAAACTATATTAAAAATCTATAAAGCAAAATTTGACATTACAAGGAAAAATACAAGTCTGAAATTTCTCACAAAGTGACAGAAAAGCAAACAGAAAAATCAATAAGGATATAAAAGAGTCGAAAAATACAGGAAACAAACTTGGCCTAAAAGATATATTCAGAACACTGTACTCAACTACTGTGGGATAGACATTATTTTCAAGCACATATAGAGCATTTACAGCAATTAACCATATAGTGATTGATAACATATTAACTAATTACATAGGACTGAAATCACATGGAGTATATCCTCAAACAATCATGTAATTGTGCTAAAAAGCTATAGTCAAAAGATAATTAGAAAAGCCTCAAATAGGGATGCCTAGATGGCTCAGTCAGTTAAGCACCTGCCTTAGGTGCCTTAGTTGGATCAACTCAGGTCGTGATCCAAGGATCCTGGGATCGAGTCCCCCATCAGGGTCCCCCCCCTGCTTTTACACACTCTTTCTGACAGATAAAAAAAAAAACCTTAAAAAAAAAAGATAAACCTCAAGTATTTTGGGTGAAGACATATACTTCTAAATAACTAATGGGTAAGAGAAAAAAATCATAGTGGAAAATAGAAAATATCCACGATATTCTTGGGAACAAAGTTGGAAGACTTGCTCTACCAGATTCAAGGGTTATTTTAAGCTACATAAATGAATGTGCTATGGCATTAATGATAAATAGAGAAATAATGAAATAGAGCAAGAGCCCCAGAGCAAAGAGTCCAGAGCATTAGGGAAAGAATAGCCTTTAAATGACATGCTGAGATATCTATATCCACATAAAAAAATTAAGTTTGACCCTTACCTCACTCAAAATTTAATTCTGGCTTAAATGTAAAAAGAAGAACTAAAGCCTTTTATAAGATAAGTAGAAGGTCTTCATGACCACAGAGTAGAGAAACATTTCTGAAATATGGAACAAAAAGTGCTAATCGAATGGGGAAAGATTTGGTATATTTGCCTAAATTAAAGTCAAAGAATTTCTGTTCATCAAAAAGATTTCACAGGGTAAAAAAACACACACACACACAAAAAGGGAAGATATTCATGATACATAAAACCAACAAAAAACTAGTGACTAGAATATATAAAGAAATCATTGAGAAAAGGACAAAAACCTACTTTTAAAATGAGCTAAGGGGCACATGGGTGGCTCAGTTGATTAAGTGTCTGACTCTGGCTCTGGCCATTATCTCAGGATCCTGTGATCAAGCCTCACATCAAGCCCCCACCTCGGGCTTTGTGCTCACTAGGGAGTCTACTTCTTTCTCTCCCTCTGCCCCTCCCCCTGCTCATGCAAACTCTCTCTCTCAAATAAATAAAGTCTTAAAAATAAAATGAGCTAAAGCTCAGATGATTTCCAAAAGTGTAAGTTTAATTGATCAATAGTGTTATGAAAAAGTTCTCAAACTTACCGGTAATCATGGAAATGCAAATTAAAACATAATCATATACTATTATGTACACTAAAATAAAAATTGTACAATTCTGAATGTTAGCAAGAAAGCAGAACAAAAAGAACTCTCACAAATCTGATCAGGATACAGATTGGTACAAATACTTTGGAAACTTTGCCAGTATTTATTATAGTTGAGTATAAGTATACTTGCATTATAAAACCTGGATATACACTCTCAAGAAATTTTAACACATATACAGCAGGATGCATAAACAAGAATGTTCATTTAGCATTGTAATGGCTGACAAACCAAAAACCCCAAATTTCAACAGTAGAATAGATAAATTGTGATATACAGTTGATCCTTGAATAACATAGGTTTGAACTACATGAGTCAATTTACACATAGATTTTTTTTGATACAGTACAGTATTGTAAATATATTCACTTCCTTATGATTTTCTTAATAACATTTTTTCTTTAGCTTATTTTATTATAAGTATATAGCATCTAATACCTATACAAAATACGTGTTTATGTTCTTAGAAAGGTTTCTGGTCAACAGTAGGCTATTAGTTAAGTTTTGGGGGAATCAAAAGTTATATGCAGATATTTGACTGTGCAGTGGAGTCGGTGCCCCTAACCCCCATGTTATTCAAGGCTCAATTGTACACTATTTTAATGATGGAGAAGATAAATTAAGAGGAATGACCGATGAGTGATATAGCAGGAAAACAAGAGATATGGGTTCCAAAATCCCAAAGAGGGGAGGTTTAAGGAGGAGGGAGTGATCAACCAACTACATTCGTGTTGAGAAGTGGAAGAAAATGAAACCAGAGAAATATTATTTGTACTTAGCAATGAAGGTCATTGATACTCTTGATCAGAGTGACTTCAGTAGAATGATGGAGGCAAAAACCAGACTGGAGTTGTCTAAAGTTTGAACAAAAGCTGAGGAAGTAGAGAAAGTGTATGTAAACAAATCCTTTGAGAATTTAGATGATGAAGTGTTTCAGACAAATGAGGCAATATAAAGCAATGTGGAGTCAAGGAGCCTCAGTTAAAGGGGTCAATGAGAATGATTCTTTGAATCTTTGAATTGAATGGTTCTTTGATAACCCCAGAGAAAGAAAAACAAAGGCAACACAGAACTCAAATTCTCTGAAAATCTGCAGTGTTAGTTCCTAGCTTACAGATTCCTTAAATTTCAAAGAAAGTTTCTTCACAGTTTCTATGAAGTAAGTTCTTATTAAGTAAGATGTCCATACTTGATTGATTTCTTTTTTAACAGTAACAAGAAAACTCCTAGGGTTGACCTGAAAGGAAACTCAGATATTTTCTTTCTAGAAAAATAAACATAAAAATATATTCTTAATTTGTGACTTGTATAAATTGTCCATTCTGGTATTGAACAGCTCTTCCTCTTAGGAAATTCTCCTTTTTGACTCACTGAAGTCTTTCATGCTGTGGTTATAAGCCCTATACTTTCAAGTAATTTCTTTCAACATAGACATCAAATCTCAAGAACTTTTAAGATGCACATTAATAAATAACAAAGTATATAATAAAAGCACTCATTAATAAACAAAAGGAGAAGTAAATATGCTACACAAAGCATTACCTATTGACTTGCTTTCTTGATTTTTTACATTTGTTGGTACAAAGTGTGGTCTTAAATTTAACTTTTCAAAGTCACTCTTTCTAGGTTCAGGTTCATTTTTGAAGAAGACATATCTAGAATAAATAAAGTTAATCTAAATTAAAATAATAAGAAAAATCTATGAAAGTAATCTAGAAAATAAATTTGGAGAAATGTGGTTACATCCCAGTTATATAGATTAGATGTTGTTGTTTTAATAATATTACAATACAAAATGTAAAAGGATGGAACTAAGCCGGATCTGAAAATATTAGTGATAATCACTTGAAGTACAGACAGATAGGAAGCTGCTGTTGTCATAGGATTGGGAGCACTCTAGGAAACTATAGTTCATAAGCTGATTAACCCTTTAAAAATATACTAGAAATTCATTAAATGAGATATTGGGGACATTGTCAGACCTGAGTTAAAGTCATGGGACACAGAGTTATGATCAGTTCAGATACCAAAATAGTAGACCAGATAGGATGACAGCATTTATTTATTGTAAAGGAAATTTTCTCCTCTAAATCCTTTAACTGACTATTGATGTTATGTAATAAAGTTAATAAAGTACTAAATAATAATAGAGTATTACATAATTCACATTTTTTTTTTAAGATTTTATTTATTTGTCAGAGAAAGAGAGGCAGGCAGTGTGGCAGGCAGAGGCAGAGAGAGAAGCAGGCTTCCTGCTGAGCAAGGAGCCCAATATGGGACTTGATCCCAGGACTCTGGGATCATGACCTGAGCCAAAGGCAGCTGCTCAACCAACTGAACCACCCAGGCGTCCCTATATAATTCACATTTCTGACCACTAAATGCTGGACTAACCCGTGACTCAGTCATACAACCTCAGAAACTCACCTTCAGTTGATATCTAATCTTGCATCTTCACATATTATCTATAGACTGATGTCTCCCAGGTTTATAATTATAATTTATCATTTATAATCCCTCAAACTCTTCCCTGAGCTTCAGATTTATATATACAACTGCTACATGACTTCTGCAGTTTGGTATATTATAGGCATTTCAAACTTAACACATTTAAAACCAAATCCTTGCTTTTGCTTCCTTCCCAATCTGTTCCTCGTTGAAGCTTCCCCAGCTCCAATCAACCAGAGGCTTAAGCCAAAAACTTGACAATATATTTGATTTCTTTCTTTCATTCCCCATTCCCAACTGTTGCCAAATCTCACTGGATCTTTCTTTGAAACACATCCCAAATCCAACTACTTCTTTCCTTATTACTTCTACCCTAGTCCAAGACACCTTTATCTCCCATCTGAGCTACTTCCACGTGTTTCTCGCCTTCTGTTGGCTCTCTCTGCTATAACTAACTCATCCCCTACAGTCTATTCCCAGAGCAACTATGGTGGCATCCATAAAATATAAATGTGATTAGCATTTCCCTCCCATTGTTTCCTACTAGACGCAAATAAAGTTCAAAATTCTCACTCAAAGACAGAAACTGTCTCCCCATTGCTCATGTTTCTAAGTAGAGGAACTTCCATTGAATGCCCCTCCAGGGCTCTCTCTAGGCAAACCCCCCACCCCACCTTTATGAAGCAGAGCGAATTTTCCAGCTCTTTGGTTTAAGGAGAAAGGAACTTAAGCTCCCACTTAAGGACCTTGGTATTTTCTCATCCCTCTACCTGTAATATTCTTCCCCTGACTACTGCCAAAGTTTACTTCCCTACGTCGTAAGAGAGAATTTTGTTAAGACTCTATGCAAATTTCCATCTCTCCAGAAAGGTCTTTCTGTCCCCTTCTCTATCTAAAATAGTAACCCCTATTAATCTTAATTCCTTTAATTTATTATATTTTTATTCATAGTATTTATCACTAGTGGATTTACATTATATATTCATTTGTCCATTTAGTTTAATATTTGTCTCCTCACCTTATCCTAAAATGTAAATTGAGGGCAGAGTTTGTTTTGTTCACTGTTGTATACCCAGCATCTAGAACAGTGACCAGCACATAGTACATGTGTAATAAACATGTTGAGTACACCAAATGTTCTGGTAAATTTTTATTAAATTTTCTAATAATCTTAATATTTCCAACAAGATTTTAATTTATTCTCTTTGGATTTTTCAGTAAACAATCATTTAATCTTCATAAAATGATTTATCTCTTCTTTTCAAAACATTTATATTTTTGTCTTATGTTCTTAATATCACTGGCAAGCACTTCTAGAATAGTGCAGTATAGCAAGAATGGGCATCCGTCTGCTTCTAATTTAAGTGGGAATGAGTCAAGTGTTCCATCCTAAGGATGATGTTGGCTATACAGTCTTGTTAAGGAGATCATTTTTTTTAGCCTTATCTTGCTAAGTCATTTTTCAAATACATTACCAGAATACATAGAGGTGTTTAGATATGAATTTCCTTATGGTGAATGAAAGAGTGTGGACTTTGGAGTTGGATATTACTTTGCATCTCAACTCTCGTGAACTTCTGCAGAATACTGATTCCCTCTGAATCTCAGTCCTTGGCAGGCCAATGCAGGTAAAAGCTACTTTATTTATAGAGTAGTACAAGACTTTTGTAAAATAAAGTTTAGAAAGTGCTTAGCAAATGTTTGTGACATAGTAGGAGGCCAATGGGTAGTACTTTTTAAACTTTGTTATTCCTGAAATTTACTCCACTTAGTTGAAGCAGAGTAATATTTATTTAATACAGTGTTAGATTTTACTTTGTTAATACAGTAAGTTATTGAAAGGCACTATCCTGTTGTTTTAGAGTGGGTGACCAGATGACTTTTTACCCACAACTAAATAAAAAGGAACAATAAATAGTCTGCATTCTACAAAGACCCACCAATATTTGGGGCTAGACCTTCCCCTCTTCTCCCAAATAGCAGAAAACTGTAGTGGGGTCAGGGAGCATACCAGAATTATGTCATTGACCTCAGAGAGTCTGCTGTGGTTTTCCTTCTCTTTTCAGAGTTGAAGGGAGCAAGGATGCTTGGGATTTCCTAAGGAATTACTTATAAAGACTGACTCTTTCAAAAGATAGTTTTCCCTCTCATTCTTCAGCTGCACACCTGTTAGCACACTTGTTGATTTGCCCTGTGTCTAGCTATATAAAAAAGTTTGGAGAGTGGAATGGGGAGGAGAAATCAGAGCACACTGATTCCCATTGTTTGGCATGGCAATGATGCTTGAGTTTCTGAAGGGGGAAAATGGACACTGAGGTTGTAACTGGCTTGGGCCATTTTGCTGGTACTGCATGCAGATTGCTGACTGCCAAGCTAGTGACCCTTAGCAAAAGAGTTTGTGACGTATACTGGAGAGTGGAAAAGTTGAGGATGAATTTGAAAGAGGTGTGGTTGAAGGAGGCTCTCCTTGGTTCGGGAACCGGTCTAACTGAGGAACTATCACCTGTGCCTCCTTAAAGAGTTAGGCTCTTTTTTGTCTTCTTCTTCTTGCAATTGTAAAGATTGCAATTTTTTGAGAGCAAGCACTATGTCAAATATAGAAATTCTGAGGTTCTTCCCTTGGGACAAACACCACCTCCCACACCACCACCAAATGCCTAACACAGTGTTACTATATAAGCACACAGGAAAAGCTTTTTTTTTTTTTTAAGTGAAATATATTTGACCTATAGCATTGTATTTGTTTTATGTGTACAACACAATTATTTGATATATGTATATATTGTAAAATGATCACCACAATAAATCTAGTTAATATCCATCATCATCACATAGTTACAAACTTTTCTTTCTTATAATGAGAACTTTTAAGATCTATTCCCTTAGCAACTTTCAAATATTCAATGCAGTACTTTTTACTATAGGCACCATGTTGTACATTACATCCTCAGGATTTATTTATCTTATATACTGGAGGTTTCCATCTTTTGACCATCTTCACCCATTTCAACAGGAAATCTCTTTTTGACTAGAGTTGGCTGGAAGATGACAGATGAGAAAGAAGATAGTAGCAGTAGCTAGGTAAGTAAAAAGCACTGTCCTTTCCTACTCCCTCCTCTCTTACTCCCATACAGAGGTGGAGGAGGGGAGTGTGGTGCTGGTAAATATTTAATAACCTTTTCTCTGAGTGTAGTTCCAACATGAATGTTGATTGGCATTTTCATTTACCTTAATGAATAACATGAAAGTGAAACAATAAAGACATATGTTAGAACTTCATTCATTTATCAATGGCACAAGCTACTTTTTTTTGCTGAGCCAGACAATAATTTTTGAATTCTAGAATGTATCCTCAATTTTGTGTGCTATTCAGAGTATAATGGCTACAGGCAAGACACACTTTTAAGTTTAATCTTCATCAATATTTTGTCCTCCACTTTCTTAAATTTAGGCAAATAACAAATCAAGCCCCCCGCTTTGTAGTGTTTATCAATTTTCGTGGTATAAATACACCCATGGTTGATTTCAAGCTACAGATGGGACATCACTGAATGAGCAATTGAAAAGAAATGTGTAGTAATAAGATATTGTATAATAGTTCTCCCATATGGATACAATAGATGTAAAAGATTTCAGCCACAGATAATAGTAAAATACAGTAAAATAATCAGGGATGAGTTTTGAGTATTGTCTTTGTTTTTACTATGTCATTGAATTTTTAGCTTACATAGTATAATTTTTAATAATAACTTAACCATCTCATGAAATTCTGAAAATTCAACAGTCAGTTCTAACAAACTTGTAGGAGCTTTTCCCATGCCAGAAGCACAAAAGATTATAAGAAGGAAGAGGGGGAGGTGTGCTAGGAAGACTCCACCCACCTCCCACTCACTGGCCATACTCCTTTTCCACTTCAGCTCAGGCAGGGTGGATAGACTGGCTAGACAGGAGAACGGAAAGCCTCAACTAGCATGTGGAATCAAAATACTAAATCGGACAGACATTTAATAACCAAAAGTGATCAGAATGAAATCGGAGAAATACAAAACTGTTTTATGGTATGTGTTCCTAAATTGAGACTGGGCAAATGAAACAATTAAGCTAATATTTTATTTTAGGTTTTAAAAAAATCTATATTTGTAAGTGAGATTCAGCAACGGTTTTATGTTCTTGTGGTCAGACTTGAAGATCAAAGACATCTTTTTAAAAAGAACTGAAACTATTCCATTTTTGTCTACGCTCACAAACCATTGAAATAATTATTTGAAACTTTGAAGAAACAGACCTCTGATACAGCTTCAAAATGGTAGTTTTATAAAAGATAATTATTTGACTATTTCTCAAAATTTTCTAGTAATTACTTTATGTCTTCATTTTCTTGTTGCGACTATATCTCTCATTTATACTTCCCTAGATTATTCATTATTACACCCATGTTTCAAAGCAGCATAGTTATATATAGAATTCATTATAATTATTTTAACTTCTTCTATATTCATAGTCGTAGCTCTTTACTCATTACTGATATGGTGCTTTTATTTTATCTATTTTTTCTTTTCAATTTCTCAAATGATGGTCATTTTAATATTCTTCTGGGAGGTGTTAGATATGCTAATTTTGTAAAATGATTTTAAAGGTTCAGTATGCTTATGAGAGGAAAGCCAAAACTTGGTGGAAATACTAGGAAATGATGGGTTTTTTATTTTTATTTTTTGTCTTTAAATAAATGCATACTTAACATGATTTAGAAGAAATAAATCAAATCAAATGCTAGATATTTGATTTATAAGATTAATTATACACAAATCTGTCCTCAAATGATCATGATTTTCTTTTCTAGTTTACATAGTCCCTTGTCATATTATTTTATTTCTTTTTAGAAACTTTATTATATGGATTAATTTTGGGAATTTAGTTGAGGAATAACCTAAATTATAAATCCTGATACCTAGAATCAGATAGACTTATGGTGTAGACAAAATGGGTATATACGGGGCCTTCTAAGCTCACAGGGACCTGGGTAAGGGTGCTCTCTTTCTCACTGAATAATGAGCCCAAAATATTTTTACCACTCAGTTTGCAAAGGAATGGGGGGAGGGGTGCCACAGTTTCTGTCATTCTACCTCCAAGCTTCTTTCCTAAAAGTAGGTGTGAAGAACTGTGAAAGGTCTGAGATTTGACCCTACTTACAAGCTAACAAGTTACCCTACTACAGTTCCATCTATGCTTGTGAAGTAGACTTCTGAGTAAGAGGCAAAAGCCTAATTATTGCTCACACTGATAGGAATACCATTTTCTGCACCAGTTCTCTGAGCCCCAACTCCACAGGGCAATAAGCAGAGGGCCAGATGATTTCTGCATACACAGTAGGTTATGTTACAAGAATCAAAACCTGAGCTTATGGAACCCAAATTTTTTATAATGGACAGCAACATGCCTGCTCTCGCTCAGAGGAAAGTACTATCTCTTTCAAGGCTATTGTACAAAAATCCTTGAGAAGATAAAAACAAAGCCATCCAGTGCCTCTGCTCACAAGATGTATGGAAATAGGAGATCCATGGAGAATTTTTTCCAATAGCAGAGAAGGAATGGGAGGATAAGATCCTAGGAAGAAAAATTGAGTTCCTAGCACTAGGTTCTCATATAATATGAAGAATGAAACTTGGATTATAAATTTGGTAGGTTAATTCACTAGCATAAAATCATAAATCTGTTTTCAGTAAATTGTTTTGGTTTTGAGCTACTTATATATTTTTTAATTCATCTCCCTCTAATTCCCCCTTTTTTGGTTTTATATTTATAAAAATTCCCTGGGAAATTATACCTTGTTGTAGTTGAGTTAAAGGAAATATAGGTAAGTGCCTTGATTTTGTACTGCATGGGCTATTGTTAAAGGGAGGTTGCTGCACATCCATGGAATGGGTGTGAAATGGCTTGTAAAGTGAAGAAACCCAAGAGAAGGACACAGCTCAGATGGAAGCATGGGGGTTGCTCTAAAAGCTGCTTCTTCCCAACTGGAAATCTCTATGGATAACTTCCCTGATAATGCTTTGGAATGTTTTATTGTTTTTACAGAACAGCTACTGTGAGATGGTGCCACGGGATAATTCCAAATTTGTTTGTGTCATAAATACCTCTAGTTTGGATCTTTAATTATATTTAATTTTAATTTGGATAAAATATTTCTCCAGGTAAATTCCTCAGAAAGAATACATAGGCAGATTACCTTCTAAAGTCTTTCATACCCCAAAATTTGTCTCTCTTTTGTTCTCATAAATAAATGATGATTCAAAAAAACAAAAAATAAAAAAATAAATGATGAGTCATCCAAACAGAGGATTCTTGGATTGTTTTTCTGTTCAAAAGTCGAAAATGGTTCATTATTTTCTAGCCTTAGAGATTCAGATAAGATGTATAAAACTCATTTACTTTCCTTTTCTTTGTAATTAACCAATTTTTCTCTGCCTTTGGAATTAAATAAATAATCAAATAATTTTACTGTAAGTCTAGCACTTTGTAATCCTTTTGATCTGAAAATCCAAGTATACCTTCAAAAAAGGGCATTTTTTCCCTAATATTTCTTTATTTCCTTACCATGTTTCTTATTTTCCTAGTTTATGTATTAGTATATATTTACAGGTCAAATAGCCTGAAACCCTACTAAGTATCTCTTTTCAATCTTATTTCCATTCCTTTTTTTTGTATTTTCTTAAGATTGTGCCTCTATTTCCCCTTCTAGATTATCAATCCAGTTTTCTTCTGTATTTTATTTTCATTTTCCTCCTCAATTTTTGATTCTAGAAATATATATATTAAATATATATACACATATATATATTTAAGATTTATTTTGAGAGAAAGAGAGAGAGAGAAAACAGGGGGAGGGGCAGAGGGAGACGAAGAAAGAATCCTAAGCAGACCGTGCTGAGTATAGAGCCTGACGTGGGCTCAATCTGACGACCCTGAGATCACAACCTGAGCCGAAACCAAGGGATGGATGCTTAACTGACTGTGCCACCCAGGAGCCCCAGAAATATTTTTTTAAGTCTTTTTATTTTAGAAATATTTTAAAATCCCTCCATTTATTTTTAAATCTTTGATTATTTGTGTTCTTAAGATACATATTTTCTTAAGTTCTCTTCTGTTTCTTCCATAATCAGCCTTATCAGGAGTCACATGTTCTGATTGTTTGTTTTTGTCTCCCTTCTTCATATGAGTGACCTGTGATTTCTCTTTGCCTCTCATTTCAGTGAATGTGGGTTCCCTCAGATCTATAAAGTTTAGGCTATTTGAATATCAGTCAGGGAGAGCTAAGATTCTTTTGTCATGTGTCAGCTGCAAATAAGCTGTTATAAGAGGGTGACTGAGGGAGTGACAAATGAAGAGGCCTCTAGAAATGTTTCTCAAATTTCTAGCTGTATATTAGAATCATCTAGGGTGCTTCGATGCCCAGACTTTTCCCCAATAGTTAAATCATGATCTCTAGGCAGGGCTCAACGTATTTTCCAAAACCTCTCAAGTGGGCAGTTACTGTTGAGAAGCTCTGCTGGAGAATGTCAGGTTTCTCCAGGTATGAGCAATAAGTAGGAGTCCTCTTCTAGCTACAGAGAAGAATGTTCAGCCCAGTAGCGATGCTCTCCCCACAGAGAGCTAGAGTTGAGGCTGTTATCTTCCCAGAATCCTCGTGGGGCCTTGATGGAGCTTGTGCCCACATAACTGAGAAATGGTGTGGGCAGTAGCAAGCGAGGCATGAAATCTCTGTTTCCACTCACATGAAAGTCTCCCTCTTCTCTATCCTTCTAGCTCACACCTCACCCCACCCTACTTACCTGTAAGTCCTACTTTACCTAAGATTCTAGAAAGGATTGCCATATGTAAACATGACTTATATATCTCATTACTAGCTTACTTTTAATGATTGGAATATATGATTTTGTATTTCAAAAATACAGCTTAATATTTGTATTCGCTGAGCATTGGTTTTTGGGGTTTTTTTTGAGTGCCTACTGTATGTTGGAGAATTTTAAACTCTTCACATCTTTTAATCAATTTAACTCACACAACAATCCTATGGACTAGGGCGCCTGGGTGGCTCAGTGGGTTAAAGCCTCTGTTTTCGGCTCAGGTCATGATTTCAGGGTCCTGGGATTGAGGCCCGCATCGGGCTCTCTGCTCAGCAGGGAGCCTGCTTCTCCTTCTCTCTCTGCCTGCCTCTGCCTCCTTGTGATCTCTCTCCCTCTGTGAAATAAATAAAATCTTTTAAAAAAAAAAAACAATCCTATGGACTACATACTATTATTATCCACAGGATAATGATGAGGAGACAAGGAAACTGAGGCACATGAAGAGACTGAGGAACAAGGTGGTTATATAACTTGTCCAAAGTTACAACTAGTAGGAAGTAAAGCTAAGTACAAACCTGGCAACCTGCCTGTAAACCTCATTTTCTTCATCTCTATGCCAGGCTAATGTCACACAGAGTATTAAACTGAAGGAACAAGGAATTTGGACAATTAAATTTACTACGGGCTGCAAGTGAATGCTCTATTCATGTGTAAGTAGCTTTTTTATATGCAAGTTTACCCTATCGTCATAAAACTCTTTCTAAAAGGAATATTCTTTTGACAGGTCTCAGAGTAGATTTATTTTTAGGAAAATAATTCTTCTAATGAGAAGCCCCTATTAATCTATTAATCTAAAGAAAAAATATTCTTTTTTATTGTAACCTCCATAGTCTTATAATTTTCAGTGACAATTTAAATACTCTTAATCTGTCTCTTTGCCCCTAACTTGTTTTCTATTTCTTACCACTTTATAAGTGGTAAAATTGCCATTTTCACCTGATAATCCAGTACTAAATGCTTAGGTAATGGAAAAATCACTTTGTCTCTCTCCTTTTTTTTCCCCGAATCAGCTATTTTTTAAAATATATATGTATTTTTTTATTTTTTCAGTTATCCAAGATTCATTGTTTATGCACTACACCCAGTGCTCCATGCAATACGTGCCCTCCTTAATACTCACCACCAGGCTCACCCATCCCCCATCCCCCTCCCCTCCATAACCAGCAGTTTGTTTCTCAGAGTCCACAGTCTCTCATATTTTGTCTCCCCCTCAAATTTATCCCAATTCACTTTCTCTTCCTTCTCCTAAAGTCCTCCATTTTATTCCTTATGTTCCACAAGTAAGTGAAATCATATAACTGACTTTCTCTGCTTGACTTATTTCACTCATTATAATCTCCTCCAGACCCGTTCATGTTGATACAAAAGTTGGGTATTCATCCTTTCTGATGGCTGTGTAATATTCCATTGTATATATCAACCACGTCTTCTTTATCCATTCGTTTGTTGAAGGGCATCTCGGCTCTTTCCATAGTTTGATTATTGTGGATATTGCTGCTATGAACATTGGGGTACATGATTACCCCTTTTGGGGCATTGAGTTTGAGGAGTTCTTTATAGATCTTGGATATCAGCCCTTTGTCTGTAGTGTCATTTGCGAATATCTTCTCCCATTCCATGGGTTGCCTCTTTGTTTTGTTGACAGTTTCCTTTGCTGTGCGGAAGCTTTTTATCTTGATGGAGTCCCAAAAGTTCATTTTCGCTTTTGTTTCCTTTACCTTTGGAGACATGTCTTGAAAGAAGTTGCTGTGGCCGATGTCGAAGAGTTACTGCCTATGTTCTTCTCTAGGATTTTGATAGTGTCCTCCCTCACATTGAGGTCTTTAATCCACTTCGAGTTATCTTTGTGTATGGTGTGAGAGAATGGTCAAGTTTCATTCTCCTTACATAGCTGTCCAATTTTCCCAGTACCATTTATTGAAGAGTCTGTTTTTTTTCCACTGGATATTTTTTCCTGCTTTGTCAAAGATTATTTGATCATAGAGTTGAGGGTCCATATCTGGACTCTCTACTCTGTTTCATTGGTCTATGTGTCTGTTTTTGTGCCAGTACCATGCTGCCTTGGTGGTCACAGCCTTGTAGTAAAGCTTGAAATCAGGCAATGCGATGCCCCCAGCTTTGTTTTTCTTTTTCAACAGTTCCTTACTTTGTCTCTCTTTTAAAAATTACTTATTGCAGGTAATTTTTTATTTTTTAAATTTATTTTTATTTTTTAAATTTAAATTCGATAAGTTGACATATATTATTTGTTTCAGGGGTACAGGTCCAGGCAATTTTTTAAAGGGATTTTGGTAAAATGACTATGACTATTTTGTAAAACATCCAATTATGAAAAGTTGCAGAGAAGAGTAGATTTGGGTTTACTGAGAAATCTCAGAGACTATATACAGATTAATCAAGAGATATTTTTAATATTTTATCAATTCCCATTTATCCAAGAAAAATGCAGAAATCCTGAACTAATAGTAACATGGAAAACATGTCTCTGGGAGTAAGTGGGAAAGAAGCCCTAAGAATTTGAATGGTTCTCAATCTCAGCTTTATGTAAGAATCAACTGGGGGATCTTAAGAATAGTAATGCTGAGCTTCTCTCCAAACTAATTAAAGTAGAATCCAATTATTTTAAAGCTCCCCAGGTAATACTAATGTGCAGATGGTTAAAAACTACTACTGTGAAAGCAAAGCTCAGTTACAAATAAACCTGGGAAGATTTCACAAATTAGGTGACCACAGCACCAGATTGAGAGTTGCTATGATATTCAGCAAACTGTGGAAAAAAACGGAATGAACAGATGTTGGTGCCGGGCAGGAAGCTTAGAGTATCACATAAGCTAGAGCAGAGACTAAAAGGATGATTCCCTGCCCAGCAGCACCAGGATTACCTGGAGACTTAAAAGATGTGCAAATGATCAGGCCCCAGCCAGACCTACTGAATCAAAAGCTCTGCAGGTGCAGCCCAGCAATCTATGTTTTAAGAAGCCCTCCACGTTTGAGACTCACTGGGCTAGAGCAGTGCCTCTCTACCATTAGCATTTATGGGAATCACCGAGGGGATCTTGTTAACCACAGCTTCTGTCTGGGAGGGGGTCCGACATTCTGCATTTCCAAGTTCTGGGGTAATAGGATGCTGCTGGATGGAAGAGCACACTTTGAATAGCAAAGGGGCTAGAGGTCAGAAATGAAAGGGGCCTGCAGTGACCAGAAAGTCACTGGTCGAGGTGGGGGCAGTTATAACATAAAGTTTAGGCTAAGCTGAAAGCTGTGTGAATTAGATCTGACATCTTGGCTTCATGTAGGAGCGAGATTTGCAAGCACTGGTGGAGATTGGTATCCTAAATTATAATTACCATAACTTATAAGACCAGGAACTGCATCTCAAGAGATGGAGGAACTGAATCTATCCAATATAACCAATGAAACCAGGAGAGCATTGTTGATATGAGAACAGAAACTTTCTGCTTCATGCTCTGTTATTTAAGCAATTATTTTGTCATAGCTAAAGAGGACTCACTGCAAAAATAGGTTGCTTCCTGGAAGAAGTCTCCCCTCCTGAATACCCTTCAGACATCTAAAACTTAATATATCCAAAATAAAACTCAGCTCTTCTCACTCGAATCCTCTTATCCACCCCAATCTGCTTTGCATAATATGTTCTCCTCATAACCACAAAGTGTCATAATACACCTAGTTGTCATAATAATACCAAGCCCAAAAGCCCCAAGTCATTCTACATTCAGAACAGGGTGGTGGTGATGGAGAGCACAGGCTCTGAAATCAGACTGCCAGAATTTAAATTCAGCTTGGGCCACTTATCTGTGTGCCCTTGGGCAAGTTATTTAACCTCACTGAGATGGACTCCTCATCTATAAAACTGCAGTAAACACACTGAATGGTTACACAGAATAAATGAGATAAGATCAGTGTCCCCAACCACCACCACCACCAATGTATGACTGAAGTTTGATTAATTCTACATCTTATTATTTCTTTTGTCTGGGCTCTTCTCTACATTTCTGATACCTAGAAAAATTATATGGCATAGTGCACATACAGAATGCCAGTGAAAAACCAAGTATGACATATTCAGGCTACCCCTTGTAAGGACACAGAGAACCTGACTTGCTTGATTTTCTACGTGGACTCCTTTTGTCAGTCTATCGGTCTAAAGTTTGAAATAAACCCTGACATTAATTTGGGGCAATGTAATAGAATTCAAGACAAGTCTTTCTTTAAAAATTCAGAATTGTAATTAGTACCTAATTACCATCTGTAATAGTAAAATATTATAATAAATATTTTATAAATGACTATTCAGAATGCTGACCCAGTATGTTGTAATTCATAAGCACTATGAAACATACCTGTGTTAGAGAAAGCTTACATTTAATACAGATTACATAATCTAAGACAAATCTACAGTAATGCTTTACACCTCCAAACTGAAAGTCTGAAGTAGTTAGGATGGTTACCTGTTTGTTTTTTAATACTGTATGAATTGTCTTCTGTGATCCTGGGTACTTTCTTAGATATGGATGGAACAATAGCCTCTTCAAATTCTAACTGAAAGTCAAACGTCAGGGGTGTAACTGAAGTATTTTTCTTTCCTTGACTCTGAAGCCTGTTTTTCTGTAGGAAAGCCAAAGTACAACATTTTTTTTAAATGAGCACTTTTCATAGAGGGACAATCCTGTGTGGAAAGGAACGAAATTAGTCTGACTTTATGCACACACACAGAATTTATGTGCCAGTCAATAATGGAGAAATATTACAGATAGAAAACTAGGGGCCTTGTGTACCAACATTTATTATGCTATTGCTGTGTGACCTGAGCTGCTCTTTTCCAATCCATGAAATGAGAGGACTTTGGATGAGATGATGATCATGGAGGCTCCCTCCTCATTCTAAAATTTAGAATTTAAGAACAACCTATAAATTGAGAAAAGATAATACTCATACACAGAGTTATTGGAAGGAGAGCAACATGGTTTCCAACCTGCTGCTCTTGCTGTCCCCACAAACGTGGTGAATCACTCCAACATTTGTCTAGTTGCATGAGCCAGAAATAGAGTTAAAAAAGCAATCAAAAGACTCTGTTCAAATATTTATAGAGATGGACTGAAGAGAGAAAAGGATATAGCTAACGAGCTAGTTAAGGAGCCAAAAATCTTTTCTAAAAAAATCTCTCAGCACTGCACAGAGGAATAAAGTGATTAAAAATTTGAAAGCAAGTCAAAGCATAGGAACTTCTGCTTCTGCCAAAGAAGGATTAAGCGCTACAGGAATTGCCCTCCTGCTGTAAATAACTAGAAAACCAGACAAAACATATGAAAACAACTGTAATCAGGCATTAGAAAACAGGCAGGGGGTAGAGGAACCATAATCCCCAAGAAAAGGGAAACAAATGAGGTAAATCCCACAACAGCTCAGCTTACTTATTGAAGGCAGTTTCCACAGTGAAACTCAGGGAGGGCGAACTCACATCAAACCTTGGGCCTTAACCTTGTTGAGTTTAAGAGACAAAAATTGCCGCAACAATTACATTCTTGGGCATTCACCCCAAAGAAATGAAAACTTATGTTCACACAAAAACCTGTACACAAATATTCAGAGAAGCTCTCTTTAATCTTTTTTTTAAGCAGCTTTATTTTTAAAAGCAAAATACTGAAAACAACCCAAATGTCCTTCAGTGGGTGAGTGATTGAAACTCTGTACATCCATATAATGGCATACTACTCATCAATAAAATTTATATATTATTTATAATAATAAAGCTATTGATTCTTGCAAAAACTTGGATGGGCCTCAAGGGCATTATGCTTAGTGAAAAGTCCATGTCAAAATTTCACATACTGAATGATTTCATTTATATAACATCCTCAAAATTACTGTGATAGAGATGGAGAACAGATTAGCCATTGCTAGGGATAGATGGGGAGTAGGGTGCGGGTATAAATACAGACAAGTAACATGAGGGAGTTCTTTTATGGTGATGAGAATGTGCTGAGCTTGATCGTGGTAGTGATCACATAAATCTATTATGGGGTAAAATCGATAAAACTGTACACACAAATGAATACAGGTTAAAAATGGTGAAAACTAAATAAAATCTGTAGTCTGGCTAACAGCAATATACCAATGTTAACATGGGTTGGGACTCACACTGGTTTTGATACTATACACAACCCATATAAGATGTCACCACTGGGGGCAACTAGGTGAAGGGGACATGGGACTCTCTGTAGTCCTTCTGAAACTTCCTGTGAGTTGAGAGTTATTTCAAAAATTATTTAAAAAAATAAACCCCGAAGTGATTTATATATTGTTATCTCATCTTTTGGTCATTAAAAAAGAAAATAGAAACAATTCACCTTCATAAACGTATGTATGTGTATATGTGACTGCATATTTATGAGTATATGTAAAGATAAATGGATTTATACATACATATATAATATTTTTATATCTTTGTGAGAGCACAAAAGAAAATGTAGGTGGATAAAGCCAAACTGCTAAGTGTTGTTTGCCTCAAGAGGAAACAGTTGAAGAGGCCAAAGACAATTTTTCTCTATCTAATTTTCTTTAAGTGTAATTTTTTAAAGATTTTATTTATTTATTGGACAGAGAAAGAGAGAGAGACAGCATGTGCATAAGCAGGGATAGTGGGAGAGAGAGAAGCAGGCTCCCCTTGAGCAGGGAGCCCTATGTGGGGTTGGATTGCAGGACCCTGGAATGATGACCTGAGTCGAAGGCAGACGCTTAACCAACTGAGCCATTCAGGTGCCCCTCTTTAAGTATAATTTTTATGTATATCTGTATGTTGCTTATGTACAAAAGTATGATTTAATTTTGTACTTTAAAAAAATAAGAAAATTTTAAATTTTGATTATATATACTTTCAAAAGAATATCCAGAGAATCCTCTTTCAGTAATACATAAATTAGGCATAGTAACACAAAATTAGAAAATGCATTGAAATGCCTTGCACAAAGGAAGCTCTTAGTAAAAGGTAAGAATTATAATGACTAATCATATATAAAAGGGAATTTCAGGAGAAATTAAATAGAATTACCTCTGATATTTTCTAAAGTACATTTCATTTTAAACAAAAAATTAAAAAGGGAAGAACTTTGGGGTGCTTAAGTCCAATATGGTTGCTTTAGTAAGTTACTCCTAGTATGCTACTTCAAAATTTGGGTAATGATAACAGAATGAATTTATTGTTTTTTCCATATTTCTCTACTTTATTTTCTGAATAAAAGAAAATCAAATTATTATTCAAGCATCAAAATTTTCATTTTCAGGTTCACAAATATGTTCAGTCACTTTAGAATTCCTCTCTGTGCTGTTTTCCTTGATTTCTTGGACTTTATGCTCTTTATGCCTCATTTACTCACATTGCTATATTATTTTACAAATTTTTGTGTAACCAAATTAAATTGCTCATATGTGCTAATAATGTGGTTTTTAAAACTATATATATTTTTAAAGAATTATTTACTTATTTGAAAGAGAGAACATATAAAGGGGGTAAGGGGCAGGGGCAAAGGAAGAGGGAGAGGGGAAACAGACTCCCGCTGAGCAGGGAGCCAGATGGAGGGCTCCATCCACTACCGGGGGGTCATGGCCTGAGCTGAAACCAAGTCTGACAATCAACTGAGCCACCCAAGCATCCCAAAAACTATATTCTTCATTAATATTTTATATTGAATTTTATAAAAGTCCCACTTTTTTTACTTTAATTTTTATGAGCTTTATTTTTCATTTGGTAACTATACCAAATATTTTCTTCTTTTTAATAAATCAACTGAAGGGCGCCTGGGTGGCTCAGTGGGTTAAAGCCTCTGCTTTCGGCTCAGGTCATGATCTCAGCGTCCTGGGATCGAGGCCCGCATCGGGCTCTCTGCTCAGCAGGGAGCCTGCTTCCTCCTCTCCCTGTCTCTCTGCCTGCCTCTCTGCCTACTTGTAATCTCTCTCTCTNTGGTAACTATACCAAATATTTTCTTCTTTTTCATAAATCAACTGAATAACTTTTTATATGTTAGAAAATATTAATGAGAACTATAGTAGTCACATTTACTATTTGACTGCCTATTTGATTTTCTTATCTTAATAGTATTACTATTACTTAGTTATCCAATACTAATTATCCAATGCCAAGTAATTGGATAATACTTAGTTATACTTACTAAGCTAATTTTGGCTCTCTGATAGCCAAAATATGGAAAGAGCCCCAAAATCCATCAACTAATGAATGGATATATATAGAGAGAGTGAGACACACATATATACACACAATGGAATATTACTCAGCCATCAAAAAGAATGAAATCTTGCCATTTGCAATGATGTGAATGGAGTTAGTGAATATTATGCTAAGCAAAATAAGTCAGTCAGAGAAAGACAAATACCATATGATTTAACTCATGTGGAATTTAAGAAGCAAAACAGATGAACATAGGAGAAGGGAAGGAAAAATAAAATAAGAGGAAAACAGAGAGAGAGGCAAAGCATAATAAACTCTTAACTTTAGGGAACAAACTGAGGGTTGCTGGAAGGGAGGTGGTTGGGGGGATGGGGTAACTGGGTGATGGGCATTAAGGAGAGCACTTGTTGTAATGAGAACGAGGTGTTATATGCAACTAATGAATCACTGAAATGTATCCTGAAACTAATTATACACTATATGTTAACTAACCTGAATTTAAATAAAATCTTGAAAGAAAAAAAATATGGCAGCTATCCAGAAGTCACTTTGTATATCTAACTAATTCTTTATAGTATACATTTACATGATCTACTTTTTGAACTAATATAATTATTTGCTTTTACAAATTAGTTTATATCTCTATATTAATGCATCATTAACTAAAAAGTAAAAATCATTCACATTTGAAATGATAACATTTTAATGATTAAATTTAATTTTAGCTTTCATTTACAAACCTTTGCTCTTCTGGCCAAGAGTATCTTTGCCTGTTCATCCAGAATATCTAACTTCTCTAAGATTTTTTCTGCCATTTTCAGTCAGTAAATTCCTATTTAAAGAGGAGAANCTAATTCTTTATAGTATACATTTACATGATCTACTTTTTGAACTAATATAATTATTTGCTTTTACAAATTAGTTTATATCTCTATATTAATGCTATTAACTATTAATGCATTAACTAAAAAGTAAAAATCATCCACATTTGAAATGATAACATTTTAATGATTAAATTTAATTTTAGCTTTCATTTACAAACCTTTGCTCTTCTGGCCAAGAGTATCTTTGCCTGTTCATCCAGAATATCTAACTTCTCTAAGATTTTTTCTGCCATTTTCAGTCAGTAAATTCCTATTTAAAGAGGAGAAAAGAGAAGAAATCTCCAAAACAAATAACATTTAAACATATAATTTGATAATTTAGGCATAAGAGACCCACATTTACATTACTGTTTGGGGTACAAAAGAGAACTGTATAGATCATAGAATAAATCATGGGATTATAGAGGTATCTAAGTTTTTTTTAGACAGAAGGTCACATGATCAGAACTCCCAGATGTGTTTAAATGTACGGAATGTTTAAGTGTATGATGTGACTCATACTTGAAGCAAGACCATGCGGCTTGATTTATATCTATTTTCTTTTTATTGTGATATAATTTTAATGAAAGTAAATGTGAAGAGTTCACATTTGTATAATTAATTGCACTCAAATTAAATTGGTCAATGATCCAAGACTGTTAATACAGCACTTAGAAAGTGATCAGTCACACAGAGGGAGCAGCTGCCAAGCTTGTTGAGTCCTATTGTCCTAATAACTCAAATTCTCTCATCAATTAATATTGCTGAAAATTACATCTGGGGTCAGGCAGTTCGTATTAGGCTTGGGGCCTGAATGTTAGACATCAGGACACAAAGTACCTTTTCAATGCACTACAAATAGCTAGGAGCAGAGTAGAGGCAAACATCAGAATGTTAATCCAAAGCTCCCCCTAGATTTTTGCTTAGTGAATTGAATTCGATCGGTGGCATTTAAATGCAAACATTGCATGGTTCACAGAAAGTACCGAATTCATCAATATTTCCGAGGAACATCAATGTCAACACTAAGGTTCTTTCAAGCTCAAAAATATCTATGCTATTTCTCCCATATTGTATATTATTCAATGAGTGCTTCCCAAAACAATAATGCACGAAAAGACAAGGATCAAGGATTCCATGCCAAAAGCTCACATTATTTAGTACTTGGTTTCTTTTAGGAGTCTTTTCTACTCTTGGACTCTTCTGGGCCATGGGGCTGCAGGCAGATTGCTTGCCTTGTTACAAACCATATAACCTGAAGTTGCAGATTGGAGAAGGAATATGTAGGCAAGGATGTTAGCACAATTATGAGTACCTCAGACTTTCCGCGTCTCCTATTGAAGAGTACGGGAGAGATCTTGGAAGAGAATATAGATTATCCGGATACTATGTGTTGTCTTTTCCAATCCAGGAACCAGTCCTCTCATAGATTCTAAAAACTACTAAAGGAATTTTAGTTTCTGTTTTTTCCTTAAGCATATTATGAGTTCAAGGGGGTAGAGAAGGCTCCCATATTTTTCACCAAAATTTCTTTTACTGGGGACAAAGATTTCAATTTCTCAATAAGGAATAGAAAGGCAAATAACTGCAAGGACCAGAATTTTGAAGTGAATGGGTTTCCCAGTTTGGGAAAGGGATAAATTACACAAGGGACAACTGAGGCACATGGCTTACTTGTGAGAGGGAACAGAAGGCAGGTCTTTTTAGAGAATAAGATGTCCTGCACCTCTCACTTGTCATATATCTTCAACATCACATCAGACATTTTAGGATGCACCATATCTTCACCTTTTACACACACACACACACACACACACACACAGNATCATGGGATTATAGAGGTATCTAAGTTTTTTTTAGACAGAAGGTCACATGATCAGAACTCCCAGATGTGTTTAAATGTACGGAATGTTTAAGTGTATGATGTGACTCATACTTGAAGCAAGACCATGCGGCTTGATTTATATCTATTTTCTTTTTATTGTGATATAATTTTAATGAAAGTAAATGTGAAGAGTTCACATTTGTATAATTAATTGCACTCAAATTAAATTGGTCAATGATCCAAGACTGTTAATACAGCACTTAGAAAGTGATCAGTCACACAGAGGGAGCAGCTGCCAAGCTTGTTGAGTCCTATTGTCCTAATAACTCAAATTCTCTCATCAATTAATATTGCTGAAAATTACATCTGGGGTCAGGCAGTTTGTATTAGGCTTGGGGCCTGAATGTTAGACATCAGGACACAAAGTACCTTTTCAATGCACTACAAATAGCTAGGAGCAGAGTAGAGGCAAACATCAGAATGTTAATGCAAAGCTCCCCCTAGATTTTTGCTTAGTGAATTGAATTCGATCGGTGGCATTTAAATGCAAACATTGCATGGTTCACAGAAAGTACTGAATTCATCAATATTTCCGAGGAATATCAATGTCAACACTAAGGTTCTTTCAAGCTCAAAAATATCGATGCTATTTCTCCCATATTGTATATTATTCAGTGAGTGCTTCCCAAAACAATAATGCACGAAAAGACAAGGATCAAGGATTCCATGCCAAAAGCTCACATTATTTAGTACTTGGTTTCTTTTAGGAGTCTTTTCTACTCTTGGACTCTTCTGGGCCATGGGGCTGCAGGTGGATTGCTTGCCTTGTTACAAACCATATAACCTGAAGTTGCAGATTGGAGAGGGAATATGTAGGCAAGGATGTTAGCACAATTATGAGTACCTCAGACTTTCTGCGTCTCCTATTGAAGAGTACGGGAGAGATTTTGGAAGAGAATATAGATTATCCAGATACTATGTGTTGTCTTTTCCAATCCAGGAACCAGTCCTCTCATAGATTCTAAAAACTACTAAAGGAATTTTAGTTTCTGTTTTTTCCNGCATATACTATCATCAGATGATAAACATTTAATTGTTATTTCCTCATTTGGCTACTTAACCCTATTACCTGAGAGATATTGTGCTAGGCATTCCACCAAATCTACTGAGGAAGTTGGCACCTGGCAGACATTATCTTCCTGAGCAAGAGAGATGGGCTCTCCTCTATCACTAAGAAAACAAAGACCATTGGGTTCTTGGGTGGCTCAGTCGGTTAAACTACTGACTCTTGGTTTCAGCTCAGGTCATGATCTCAGGGTGGTGAGATCAAGACCTTGTGGGCTCCATGCTCAGTACAGTTTCCGCTTGAGATTCTATTCCTCTGCTCCTCCCCCGCCCCCTGCTTGCCAGTGCCCCCCCNTTTTGCTATAGTAAATTACTTAGCTGTGATACAATTTCTAGCAAATCACTGTGTATATCACGAGGTTTTCTTTAAGTGAGAAAACTTAAGCAACAAATTATTTGTGTCATTGACAGTTTTATGAATACTAAATTTGACCATTTTTGACAGAATATTAATTTTAGTTTTGTAGTTTTATTTTGTAGTTCGTATTTTGAAGCCTATATTTCCTTTCAGTTTGCAAATGTTTTCGTAGGTCTTTGGCAGTGTGCCAGTGGTTTCTAATGGATAAATGGCCCTAGGACAAAGTGGAGGTGAGGAAACACTACAGACTAACTTGCTTGCTTTCATCATTATACCAAAGGTACCAAGGGCTTAGCTCTATCTCTTCAAATAAACACTGAGAGCAAGGGAACATCAGGCACGTCTAATACAGTGGTATATCCCAGATGTTCTGCATAAACTAAAAACTAATCCTTTAATGCAAAATACTATATTATGTGTTCCTCAATATAGCTCTCTGTGTTTCAGTCCTTTCTTGATTCTTTTTTTTTCATTTTAATGTCTACTTTAAACCTGTATATTGGTTTCATACTTCTACTTCATACTTCTATTTCTATGAGCACATATTCTACTTCATTATTCTATTTCTGAGCATATACTATCATCAGATGATAAACATTTAATTGTTATTTCCTCATTTGGCTACTTAACCCTATTACCTGAGAGATATTGTGCTAGGCATTCCACCAAATCTACTGAGGAAGTTGGCACCTGGCAGACATTATCTTCCTGAGCAAGAGAGATGGGCTCTCCTCTATCACTAAGAAAACAAAGACCATTGGGTTCTTGGGTGGCTCAGTCGGTTAAACTACTGACTCTTGGTTTCAGCTCAGGTCATGATCTCAGGGTGGTGAGATCAAGACCTTGTGGGCTCCATGCTCAGTACAGTTTCCGCTTGAGATTCTATTCCTCTGCTCCTCCCCCGCCCCCTGCTTGCCAGTGCCCCCCCTCTAAAATAAAATAAATAAAATATTTAAAAAAGAAAGAAAGAAAGAAAACAGAGACCATCAAGTAAGAACTTCTTCAACTTCTCTCTCTCATGCTAAAGTCTTATCTGCATCCATTCGCACCCATTCCCATCCATAGCTAATCCCTCCCAGGGTATTCTAGACACTATTACCTCAGTCCTCCTAAAAGAATTACCTCCACAGGTTGCACCCTCTCTCTGGAATCTGTCAATATCTTTTCTTCACAATTTCTTCTCCTTAGCATTCTCACACCTCTTCTGTTAAAAAAAAAAAATTCTCCCCTAACCCGACTAGCTCTCATCTTCCCTGATTGACACATTTCTTAAAATACTCATCTAATTTCTTTCTAATTTCTTACATTTCTTTTCCTTCTTAATTTACCATCATTTGGCTTCCTTCTATACTCTGTTACTAAATCTACTCTCATAGACCACCAGGGTCACCATCTTATCAATTAGTGACACCTTTTCTGCTCTATTTACCTTATTTGAATGTCTACAACTCCTATTCAGGTTGACCACTCCTTTCTATGGAAACCTTGCTCTCTCTTGGTTTCTATGACAACAGTCACATCTTCTTACTCTCTAAAGATTCCTTCTTCCTCCAGTCACTCCCTAAATACTTGTGAGAGGGTAGTGTTCCTCATCCTTAGTGTTTCTAAGGGCTCAGGCCATCTTTTTCATTATTCCACACATCCTTTGGGATGATCTCCCAAACTCATAGCTTTATCTACCACTATCTATTTTCAAACAAAATCTCTCTTTTGAGTTCCAAACCAATATTCCTAGCTCAACCCGGATTTCCCACAGGTAGCCCAAATTAGATCTAAAAGTAAACTTGTCTGCATCCTTCTTTTCCCTCAGTCAAAAGTCTCTTTCAACCTTTTTTATCATATTATCTCTTAGGCATCCAACCCATAAACTTAGGCATTGTAATAACAATCCTTGTTACTGCAGAATGAACTCAGAAATTTTCAAGGAATACAGATGTCCAGTTGCTACCCCAGGCCTGCTAAGTCAGGATTTATGGAGATGAAGACAAGGACTCTCTTTTTTAAAGCCATTCTGATACAGCTATTCCCCAAACCAGGATTTGGTCACCACTCTGCAGGAAAACTCCCTCTCATCCCCCCTCCCTAAATATACACACTCTATCTCGTCTTTGCTACATCTCACATATCCTCTCAGTTTTTCTCCTCTTATCCATTCATATTGCTATTGCTTCTGTTAAGGGTTCCATAACTTGTTGCCTGGATTATTACCATAGTTTCAAAATATGTCTATACATTTGATCCATTCTGTCTTCCATTCTGTCTTTCACATTTGTCTGACTTATTTTCTCAAGAAAACACACACACACACACACACACACACACCCCACACCTCCCTGATTAAGGCTTCAATCTCTCCCTACAGCTTTCAGGACAAAGGGTCAAGCTTCTTGATTTATCACTTAAGAATCACGGTTTGGCCTCAAAGTCTTTAACCTCATCTGCTTCTTCCTCATGTATACATGACACCCTAGTCTTGAGGAACAACTTGCCGTTCCTCAAATGTGTTGTATTCTTCTTTACTAGTTACTTGGCTTCTGCTGTTCCTGCTGCCTGCAAAGTTGTTCTTCCATTCCCTGTATTTCTAAGTTCTATTCATCCTTTAAGACCCAACACAAATAGCACCTCTGCAGGGAAGCTTTCTCTGATACACCATGATTTAAATGTCTAATGTCTGTGCTTACATGATAGCCTATGTATATTGTTAACCCAGTTCTTATCACTCTCTATTAAACCATTTGATATTCTTGTTTTATTCTTCCTCTAGACTACGTATTTCTTGAAAGCAGGAACCATGTCTAATTCATCTTTGCATCCCTGTTACCTAACAATATGAATGAATTAACCATCAGCCACAAAAGAAATGGACAATTATAAATGTTATGACAGCTTTTAACTGGCATTTACATTTATGTGATTGCACAAATAATTGTCGAAGTCCTGTTGACATTCTTCTAGATTAAGCTCTTGCATTTAAAAGCATTACTTTTGGGGGCCTGGGTGGTTCAGTGGGTTAAAGCCTCTGCCTTCGGCTCAGGTCATGATTTCAGGGTCCTGGGATCGAGGCCGGCATCAGGCTCTCTGCTTGGCGGGGAGACTGCTTCCTCCTCTCTCTCTGACTGCCTCTCTCTCTGCCTGCTTGTGATCTCCCTCTCTATCAAATAAATAAATAAAATCTTAAAAAAAAATAAAATAAAAAAATAAAAGCATTACTTTTTCTCCCACCTTCAAACTTAGAAAGGCAGTATAATGTGTTGGTTAAGAACATGGACTTTGGAGTCACACTGTCTGGAGTCCTTGGCTCTGCTACTTATCAGCTGTGCAACTGTGGGCTAACTGCTTAACCTCTCTGTGTTGCCCCTTTTCTGTGTTGTTCCATCTGTAAAATGGAAATAAGACAAGCACCTACTTCATGGGGTTGTTACAAGTTTCAGTTGAATGAATATAAGTGAAATATAATATTTGGTAAGTAAAGTAGGTAAAAACCAGTAACAATGCACTTACCTGTTAGTAATAAGATGTGTGGGATACCTATAAATGTTGCAAAATGCATGCTCTCCACCTGCATACTGTTTCATTTTGTTCTGCCATCCCTGCCATATATCTGTCTGCTTACTTCTTCCACAGTATATTTCTTTAATTTATACCTACACAAACTCCTTGGAACTTGATAAATAATGAGAATTTATTCAGCAATTTAGTATCTTCTATTTTAATCTAGCAATTCAGTATCTTCTGTATCATGTCATCTGATTATATTGTTTCCTTTCCTTATCTAGTTCTTTCATAGTTTTATTTATCAATTTTCTACTAAAATCTTACTCTGGGGTGCCTGGGTGGCTCAGTTGGTTAAGCGACTGCCTTCAGCTCAGGTCATGATTCTAGGGTCCTGGGATCGAGCCCCATGTCTGGCTCCTTCCTTAGTGGGGAATCTGGTTCTCCCTCTGCCTCTACTTGCTACTCCCCCTGCTTGTGCTCTCGCTCTCTCTCTCTGTCAAATAAATACAAATTCTTTTTATTTTTATTATTATTATTTTTAAAAATATTTTATTTTATTTATTTGACAGAGAGAGAGAGAGATCACAAGTAGGCAGAGAGGCAGGCAGAGAAAGAGGAGAAAGCTCCCCGCTCAGTGGGGAGCCTGATGTGGGGCTTGATCCCAGGACCCTGAGATCATGACCTGAGCTGAAGGCAGAGGCTTTGACCCACTGAGCCACCCAGGTGCCCTACAAATTCTTTTTAAAAAATCTTTTTCTGAGTTCAGTGAACAGAAACTAAAACTGTGTTCTATAAACACAAGTATAGGCCTTGAATATATAACAACTGTTTAGGGAAACAACCCTGAAAAGCATTTCCATGTCTCCAGACTGGTTACCCATCAAAAACACATAATTAGGTTGTGTTCAAGTAAATAGACCTAATCATCCCCCTTTCAACCAATACATTAACTGGGGTGAGAGAGATGATTTCACTTCTGAAATGCATATAGATATGTCTGAATTGTCCTTATATGTACTTACACTTGTAGGGACACGCTGTACTCTGGAATGAAGGGTTCTTATGTGGTCACAGAAGCCTAACTCACAGAATCTTGGGGTTAGAACAGGTCAATAGTCTCTCACATAATTCCCTGAACAGAGAAGCAACATTGATCCCAATTGGACAAGTCTTTTCTGATCCTTGCTTTTATTTCATTGTCATTGTCTTCTCCAGACCTTCAGGTTTTACTTTTTCTTCCAATTGGTTACTGTACCTAATTTGCCTGCCCCAGTCTTCCTCCTCATCCCTCAAATACTAATTTATCATAATTCCATCAGAGCTGTCTTTTTGCTGATACTGAATTGCTGACCAACTCCAGCTCCAGGATACAAACCTTAACTAGCTCCCTATTACCTACAGAATAACATGACAACTCTTCAGATGACATATGAGATGTTTGAAGAAAAGGCAGTCCAGGATCTGACTCATTTCACCTTTTGAGTTAATCTCCCACCATGTCCAATCTTCTTTTGCCAAACTCTATGATTCTTATTCCCTGGATACATTTTGCCTTTTTCCCAGGTATGTTCTTCACTCATGCTTTTCCTTTCCCTGGAAATGTTCTTTCCTCATGCTTCCAGTCTAAAGCTTACTCTTAAACAAATCCTGGTATGAAGGCTACCTCTTCTGTGAAATTTTCCTTGACATCCGTGTATTCCTTGTCTTGGTGACAGTCTCTTCCTCATGTGTGTTCCTATCATGTTTTGTCCTAGACCACAGAATTTGGTACATTGTGCTACAGAAATTCACTCTTTGACAAACTGCCTCCTCAGTGTGTTGAAAACTCATTTAAAACAATGATTACCCACCTCTGAATCTCAGCAGCAGGTAAAAGATTTCATACCTAACTGGGATCTGAAAATTACAATTTAATTTGGAGATGTCTCTGATTATATCATTTTAGGAAGAGTAATTCCAGTTTATCTGTAATAGATGATGTTAATTCAGGATGATTTACTGCAGTATGAAACATGAAGTTGAGTGAATGATTATAAAATGTGGTTCTTGCCAAATCTAAATTCAGTAAAATTATTTCCAAAGGAAACTTGGATTTATGTTCTCAATTACTGGCTCAGTAATGACAGTTTTTTGAAAAAGAACACAATGAAACAGAAAACTTGCCAACTAGGACAGAACGAAATTCTCAGTCGCTCTTACAGTAAATCACCCACAGACCTTGCTGTGAAGACTTGGCTGCATAATGAACAATTTCAAGGTTGCAGGGCCAATGTTATAAGCACATCAGAGGCTGAGTCATACTAAAAATAAAATATCAAACTAAAAAGTTGCTTTTAAAAGCAATAATTCATTTTTAAAAGTTAGCACCTTTGGGACTAAAAAAATTCAGAAAGCACACCAAAAACCCCAATGCTTCCAACATAATAGGCTCTGCTAAACAGGCTTCTTTAGTAAGTTCTAAATGTCCTCTATTAAAGGAAGAACTCAGGAAAACCAAAAGGGCCTCAAACTCACAAACTAAAGAGTAGGACTGAACAATTACTTGGAAAATGGAAGTTTAAATTAAAATTTTCTTCCATTATCTGGTTTTATCAGTTCAAACATTTATTCCTTGAAGGCAAGGCCTCTATCTTACACTTTTATCTTACACATGAACTAAACACTGTATCCAGCACATTAAACTCACTGCTCAATTATTATATTTTACTTAATAATGAGATACCAGGCTGAATTTCTTCACCTCACATTTCAAGTACAGACAGAAGGAAATCCTTTTTTTTTTTAAAGTCTAAAACATTGATAAATTGTTCATAATTGTAGGCTGAATTATGCCTCACCAAAATTCCTGTTTGGAAGCCTTAACACCTAGTACCTCAGAATGTGGCTACAGACAGAGCCCTTATTTTACAAAGTAACTAAGTGAAAATGGGGTCATTAGACCGAACCTTAATCCATTTGACTGGTGGTATGTAGGAAGGGATTAGGTTACAGACATCATGCACAGAGGAAAGACCATGTGAGGGCACAGCAAGGCAGCCATCCCCAAGCCAAAGAAAGAGGCCTAAGAAGAAATCAACCCTGTAGACACCTTGATCTTGACCTTCTAGCCTCTGGACTGAAAGAAATAAGTTTCTGTTGTTTAAGCACCCCCAGTCTGTGGCATTATGTTATGACAGCCCTCGTAAACTAATACAGCCCACAAATCATGAGTACTAATTTGAAAGCTCACTATCAGAAGATTTAACTATTAAATCTGGCCCATGTGCTTAGATCTATACCACATATTTCCTTGTCTTTTTGTTATGAGAGAGGGAGAGAAAATTTACTCTTCATTTTGAAACTTTACTAAAATTTGCCTATCACCAACTTGAGGTAAGGTAGGAAGCTTCTAAGGAAAAATATAAAGGACGTTTAAAAAATTAAGAACAAGGCAGAGGATCATAGGGGAAGAGAAGAAAAAAATGAAACAAGATGAAACCAGAGAGGGAGACAAAACATAAGAGACTCTTAATCTTAGGAAACAAACTGAGAGCCGCTGAAGGCAGTGGGGTGAACAAGGTGATGGCCATTGGGGAGGGCATGTGTTGTAATTAGCATTGGGTATTATATAAGACTGATGAATCACAGACATGTACCTCTAAAATAAATAACACATTATATGTTAATTGAATTTGAATTAAAAATAAATAAAGTTACCCCCCAAAAATAAATAAAATAAATAAAAATCTGAAAAAAAATATGTTGTACAGGATCTGGGGTCCTTCGTTGTGAGCAACCAATCAGATAACAATTGGGAGAATCTCAAAATTCCACAATTATTGCAAGAGTGATCAATTCTTACCATCCTATTCCAGGTTGGTTCTGTCTGGCAAGTTTGGAATGTGCCAATTAGGTCTCCTCAAGCAGGGTCTCACTTTGTACCCACCCCACCCTCATCTATGACCCCTCCCCAGGTTCACCTTTCAGGTGGCTCTTGCACCCCCAGCTGGCCTAGACAGGGGTGGGGTGGGGGTTCTGGAAGATAAGGAGCCCAACTAAAACACTCTATGCATTTGTCATTTAATGGGAAGTCAAAACTAGGGGCAAAATGGGAAGATCCTTAATACTAAGTACAGAAGACGCAAAGGTTGTTTTCAAGAAACCAGGAAGAGCCCCAGACCAGCCTCCCACCTCCATCCTACACTCACCTGAGAAACCATGGTGAGGGGAAGCCAGCAGCCCAGTTTGATACATGCTGCTTTTCACATCGCTCAATCTCTCTCTCTCCCCAACTAGATCCGGCAAGAGAGAGTTCCACTGACTGGGGGGACAAAAAGGGCTTAAGATTTAATGAAACTATGTGTTTCCTAGTTCATCTCCCATTTCCACACACATTTTAATTTCTGGTCTTCCAATACTGCTGCCTCTGCTTCCGTTTTTTCTCTTCTGGCTCTGCTAGTTCTTCTCTCCCCACCCTTCCACCTCCAGCCCTGTTACAACACATCCTGTGTCCATCGAAATTCTCCAGAACTTTCCCTACCTTGAAAAGGTCAGTTTTCTCTCCCCAGGGAGAGGTTGCACCCATACACTTAAGTCACTAAAAGTTAGTGACTCACCACATATTATAGATATAAAAATAATTATGCTGAAAGAGCAGAAAAATAAAGAGATTAAGGAAAAGATCAAGCATAAAAGGACTAGGAATAGTGACTTTGCTTTTCTTTATCTCTTTCTTCCTTTTGTACTTTCCTGGAAACACAGAATTCTGAAAAGGAGCTTAAAATTTCCTCCATGCATCCTACAGGTCTGAGTGGAAGTCAACAGCCTGTATTTGAAAATTTGTTGAAAGGCTGCTTTCATGACTTAGGACATAAAAAACAACACAACAACCACCACAACAACAAAATTCTTATTCCTAATATCAAGAAGCTGCCCATGTAATTAGTAAGATCACCCTGTATTTTATTAGTCAGATGGCAGGTTTGGGCACCCCCACTACACACACACACCCCATTCGTACATACCACAGAATCACAATTTAAAAATGACTGACTTGAAAATGTTCTTGATTTGAGAATGGTGGAGCATTTCTACACCATTAATTGAGCTGTTCGTCAAGTTATGTTGTAAGCATTTCAGGAATTCACCTGTTCATGCAAATTGAAATAGAAATAAAAGTTTTTAAAAACAGCATTAACATCCCAACACAAGTCCAAGCTAGTGGCAATGGGAGATATTTTGCAAAAAATGTGCTTTTACTGTGTAGTAATCAAAATTTGGCTAGACATTGCTATTCACAGTTGATGCATGAAGACATTGGAATCAATTTATTTCATGTATTTAAAATATAAGAAATACAATAATAAAAAGTATACAATGGTTTAATTCTATCATATTTTAAAACTATATACATTCAAGTACATGATTTGTAGGGAATCTGTAACTAGAATCTAGTTGATTGTAGAGTTTTGCCTAGATTAATATAATGCCTTCAGCTCTTAATTTGCACAAAGGTGACATTAGCTTCTTAAATAAAGGAGAACTGAATTCAGAATGTTAGCTACTCACCAATTTATAATCAATAAAATTTATAAAGCATGAATTTTATATGAAATTCTTAGAATATTGCCATTATCTCAGTTAATATTTATGGGATGCATATTATGTGCCACATGCTACACTAGAAGTTTTTAATGACATATCTCATTTCATCCTTCATTAATCTGTAATCTTTAATTAGTATCTATGGGAAAAGTACCTTCAGCTTTAGAAATGATAAAACTCAAAGAAATTGCGTGACTTCCCCAACATCATATAATTAGTAACTATTAATAAAATGAAAAATATTTTCTCTTTAATGAAAAACATTTGGTAAAATATACACTAAAACAATCAAAATGGATTCTCTCAGTTAAATTCAACAGGAAATTACTGAATGAGATCATGAACCTATTATAAATACTGAGTAAAAGAGCTTAATGAATGTTTTATTTTAAAAGTATACAATTTTTTGAGGGCACTGGGTGGTTCAGCCAGTTAAGCACCGGACTTTTGATTTTAGTTCAGGTCATGATCTCAGGGTCCTGAGCTCAAGCCCTGCATTGGGCTCTGCTCTGAGCATGGAGGCTGCTTTAGATTCTCTCTCTCCCTCTCCCTCTGCCCTGCCTCCTGTGTATTCTCTCTCTAAAAAAAGGAAAAAAAAGGTAAAAGTATACAATTTCTTAAAATATAAACTGAATTCTATAAGAAAGCAAGGAAAGTAGTACGGCAGACTTTTTCCTGCAAAGAGTTTATTTAGACCAACCACAAAGTTAGAGGCCACACTGCCAAGACCACTCTTAGTTCTGACACCAAGTTCAAACGCTTGATTCAGTAATTAGCTAGGACTCACAGAATTTATTGAAAGCTATTATACTCAGGATTATGGTTTACTATGGGGTAACTATACAGATTAAAATCAGCCAAGGGAAAAAGTGCATAGGGCAGAGTCTAGGAGAAGGATTAAATGCAGAGCTTCTGTGATCTCTTTCTGTGGAGTCAGGACAGGTTACTCTCCTGATATGGATGTATAACAATACATAAAGAGTACTGCCAATGAGGGAGGATCACCTAAGCTTTGCATCCAGAGTTTTTAACAGGGCTTCATCATATAAAGATGTTTGACTGATTGCCTACATGGTTAATCTCAGTTTCCATGTTGACCTAAAGCACCCACCTTAAGTCGAATTGTTGGTCTTTCTGGAATAGCCAACCCCCACCTTAAGACATATGGGTGTGGCCAGCCCTCCACCCTAATTCACACTGTTAGACTCTCCAGTATGACCTAAGGCCCCCAAGCAAACAAAGACATTCTATCAGGCACAATATCCCTAGGACCCATAGATTACCCCCTAGAATAGCCAAGGGCAAAGGCCAGAACTTCTCTTTGTGCAAGAGATTCTTTCCTATAAATTCTTCCCTACCCATCACCTACTCTATTTGGTTTAGAAAGTATCTAAATTTCTACTTACCCATTCCGAAATGATGAAAAAGCCTGTGATTGCCCACCCCGATCTTCTGTCCTCTCACACAAACCATGAGGCCTAGGAGACATGTCAATATCCAGCCTTCCTATCGTCCGTTTCATACCATTATTATTCCTCTTCCTTTGGAAAGCCCTCCTTTTATGAGGTTCATGCCAACCATCTCTCCATACCTACTTACTAACAAATTTTCAGCCATTTCCCACTTGTACTAATTTAGAAATGTTCTCAGTCTTCCTTTCCATATTAGATCCACGAAGACAAAGGCTTTGCCTCTAAACTCATTAACCTCCCAGATTAAAGCTACCTTTACATCTTTATCCTCTAAAACCACAAGTTTTATCTTGAGCTCTGATAGATCATCTCTGATCACAACCTCTTATCCCTTTAGTTCATTACCTCTCTTCTTCCAGATAATAGGCTCTTTGGTCCCTTAATCATCCTTAATTCTATCTCTTTCATTTGCAAACCCAATGGACATCTTTCAGACCCTATGTTATTTGATCTTTGTTTTGAATTTGATACATTAATTCTGGTTCTTTGAAACGTTCCCATTTGGCTTCAAGGATCCCACTCTCTTACTTCTCCTCTCCTGCCTTACTGACAATTTCCTTATTACCCTCTCTTATGAACTCCTATTTCTCTGCTCACTCCCTGGGGTTCTTTCCTGTTTTCTTCTCCCTTCATTCCCTTCCTGGGCTTGACATTGCTTTCAGAATACAGTCAAAATTACACAGCATAGAATATGGAACCTTGCATCATCTGAGTCTTGTCTATGTTGAACTGAGTTCTGATTTCTTTTCCAGGTTTGCCTAAGCCAACCTATCATACACAAAGTGACAACCTTACCAGTTAATGTAAATTCTTCAGATGTTCCAGGTTTTTCCTATCTCTATGTCTTTGTTCATGTTGCTCCCTCTGCATAGGCACTTTAAAAGAATTTATTCAACCCTGTGGTTCCAAAGGAGGAGCTCTTTATCTGTGCAATGCCAATGAGACCTCTGGCCACAGCTCTCTGACTACAATGATTGGCTCAGGAAAAGGCAAATGACTCAGGTGAGGTTAATTACGACCCAGAAAATTCAATTCTGGGACATGGAGCCTCTGGGAAAGCAGATTCTCTCTCTTCTCCTCATCTGTTTTTGGCTTTGGGGGCCACCATAAATAGTCTGAAAATGTAGTTGATCCAGAGGAAACAAACTGACAGATGGATATTGGTGGTATCATCTGAGCCCAGGGCGAAGCTACCACTGATGCTGGACCTTGTCAGCTTACATGATGAAATAAATTCTCTTTGTTCATAAACTAGTTCAGATTTATTTTTTCACTTTCTATAAGAGAAGTCTAAAAACTGATACTGTGCTCAACAAATATATGTCAAATAAATGGAAATGGTAAAGTTAGGAGATTAATGATCTCATAGGACTGATCTGAGAATTAAATGATTTACCAATCTGAAGCACCAAGCACAGTGCCTAGCAAAAGGCAGATACTCAAAACTTTCCTTATGTTTCTTTTTTTTAAGATTTTATTTATTTATTTGACAGAGAGAGAGAGATCACAAGTAGGCAGAGAGAGAGGGGGAAGCAGGCTCCCCGCTGAGCAGAGAGCCCGATGCAGGATGCAGGGCTCGATCCCAGGACCCTGAGATCATGACCTGAGCCGAAGGCAGAGGCTTAACCCACTGAGCCACCCAGGCACCCCTTTCCTTATGTTTCTGTGCCCCTAGTCCTCTTCCCTTCCCCACAAAGTGCACACAACATAATTCAAAACTGCTACCTGCACTTGATTTTATAGTGCTAAGAAAATACATATTTTCAAATATTTCAATTATTAAATCCTAGACTTTTTCTCCCTAAATTCTTTCCTCCTATTAAAGACCACAACTTTAAACACATTCCTTTGTACAGCATCTTAAAATGTTTTGCCTACTACCCATGCAAAAACGCAGTATTTAAAGTAAAAGATTGTTAGATCCGACTTTATATTTAAAATTTCTGCATGTTAAAAAGCACCATAACAAAATTTTTTAACATGTTGTATTTGGGAAACTGCCCAACATATGTAAACACAGAGTATCTTAAAAATCTTATAAATCATTTATAAAAGGATAAAACACCATAATGAAAACAAAATATGTGCTGGATATAATGGATGTCCATTTACAAAAGAATAACTATAAATAACCATTAATTATATTTTTAATGTCAACAAATTATTCAAAGGCATTAAACCAACAAGATATGAATTTCTCCCTTATATTGGTAAGTTGGAGAAAGGAGCAGAGAAATATGTATACATATGTTCTGCTTATGGTAACTAACAATTTACAGAAAATCTTTAAAAATATATAATCTATGGCCCCACAATTCCACTTCCAAAAATTTATATTTAGAAATTAATCATAGAAATCCACAAAGAATTAGAAATAACAATATAAATGTAATAACAGTCTTTATAACCATGTGAAAAATTAAAAATAGAATAATGGCATCTATTATTTATTTACTTATTGGCAAATGGTATACTCAATTTCACAAACATTGTCTCACTTATTCTTTATACTATACATTTAAAAATTGGATTCAGAGACATTAAGCATATTGGTCAAAATCATAAAGCTATTAAATGGCAGATTCAGAATTGAAGCCCAGTTATATTTGTTTCCAAAACCTATGATCTTTGCTACTATTTTTTTATTTTCTTGTCTAAATTTTTGTCTAGCCATATGAAGTTATATATAATGCATCTATTAAAAGTGATATAAAAGAATATTAGTGACATAGGAAAATGTTTATGATATTTGTGTTAGTTGAAAAAAACATATAGTAAGACTTTACATGTAGAAGTATTTTCTTCTTAAAATAAAGTATGGGTCTTTGTTCACAGAAAAAGATCTGTAATAGAAAGTCTTAAAAGATGGTTATCTTGGGGTGGTAAAATTATATCTTGGAATATTTTTACTGCTTTATACTCATATTTTCTAAGTGCACAAGACTAACACATAGAGAATACATAGGAATAGGTATTATTTTTGCAGCCAAAAAGTTATTTAAAAGCTTCAATATGGCCAATATCACCTCTTCTTTTGAGATTCAAACAGCCAAGTCTTTTTAGAATAAAAAAATTAGAATGTTTTTCTGTTTAACACAGAAAAAAGGTTTTACCAAAGTACATAAAGCTAGGGGGTACCTGGGTGGCTCAGTCGGTTAAGCAGCTGCCTTCTGCTGGGGTCATGATCCCAGGGTCCTGGAATTGAGTCCCGCATCATGCTCCCCGCTCAGCAGAGAAACTGCGTCTCCCTCTCCTTCTGCCTGCTGCTCTGCCGACTGGTGCGCTCTCTCTCTCTGTCAAATAAATAAATAAAATCTTTTTTTAAAAAAAACTACATAAAGCTAAATACAATAGTAACTTATTGAGTTCAAAAGTAAAGGATAAACAAATGAAAAATAGAAAAGCTGAAAGTAGACAAAAGAAAGATTGTTGATAATTTGCAAGCAAATCCCTTTAAAACCCCTTTGCTCTCTGCTTCAGGCTGAGGCACTTTTTCCTGAGGGAAGGGCCAAGACTTGCTCCCGTTAATAAGAGCTGGAGCCTCTCCAATTAGCTTGCTCTCCAAAATTGTTTACAAATATAATACAATTGGTTTTAATCCTAAAGCAGGAGAAATCTGAAATAAACAATGCATTTTAATTTTGACTTCAAGACTCCTAAGTACAGATTGTATGTGAGAGTGGAAATAATAGTTTAGTTGTTCCTATGACTCAAAATCAGATATAAATATTTTATTGCAAAAACTAGTGAGGATACAACCAATTGAATTAAAATAGAATTTCTAATGCTGAATTGAACATAGAATTCCTGCCTAGATTAACTTAGTCTTGGGAACCTTATTAAAATTCCAAAACCAGGTTTTCAACTTTTGTAGAATAGTGATAGAAAGCCAGTTTAACATGATTTTGAAATATTTATACATATTTGGGGCACCCTGGGATCAAGCCCTACATAGGGCTCCCTGCTCAGTGGGGAGCCTGCTTCTCCTCTTCCTCTACTCCTCCTCCTGTTCATGCTCTTTCTTTCTCTCTCTGTCAAATAAATAAATAAAATCTTTTAAAAAAAAGAAAAGAAAAAGATATATTTATGCATTTTCCTTGAAATTTTGCAAAGGGATTCTGTTACTTTTTTAAAAAGTTCTCAGAAGTCTGTCTTAGTATTTTAAACTACTTGAAAAAATACTTTAAAACTAAACAAGAAAAATATTATTACCATAGTCCTCACAGACCAGTGACAAACCACAGTCAAAGGTGGGCAGTGGAGTGTAGGTAGGGAAGATAGAAAGAAGAGAAGAAAGAGAGAAATCAGAATGAATTGAACGGGGGGGAGGATTAAAGAGCAAGTAAATTATTTATAAATAAGGAAAAATAATCATGGAAGGTTTTATAATACAAATAAGAATATGTCGTGGATATCTCTTTTGTTATTTTCTTTTTGGTACCATGTAGAGAAAGAAGGTAAACTTTAAGAGAAAGAGAGTAGGGAGAAAGAGAAGACACATGTGTATGGTATGTTGCTAGATGTTTTATCTCCACTATTTCATTAAGGCATAAACCACTTTTAATGGGACTGTGTTAGGGCATAACCTCGTTCAATCTTTCCCACAGGCTTAAGAAAAAGGTATTATTATCCCCTTTTTATAGATGAAAAAAAATGACATTCAGATTAAGTAATCTGACAAAGTTACTTAGGTAGTGAGAGGTTAATTTTTCTTTTTCTTTCAAAGCCAGGATCTTTCTACTGCCCCTCACAGCATAACCGAATCAAAAGCTATATAGGTACTTCATGGACAAAACCCAAGCAGAGTGAAAATCCTGTCTGTGACTCAAGACCAATTTGACAGTCTGCTAAGAGATAAACAATCTTTAGATTGTTTGAAAATGAGTAACATAACTTAGGATACGGTGCTGGGAAGAATTTTTGCTTCAAAAGTAAAATTAAATGTGAATAGATAATGAAAATATAAAGATTATTATAAAGGGTTCCACTGTCTTATTTGGGTTCTCCCAAAAGAAGAACAAGCAAAGGCAAGGATTTTGGTACAAGAAGTTTATTTAGCAAGTAATCCTATAAAGTGTGATGAGGAAGTCAAACAAGAAAAGAAGAAAAATTAATATGTTAATGAGTGGGTCACTGCTCCTGGCAACTGGGGCTCGGTTCCTTTGGGTAGCTCTGAGAGTTGATGGAATTGGTGTAGAACTCACAACAGAATTGTCTCTTCCATGGGTAAGGAAGTTGGGTATTTATCTGCAACACTCATCCCTCACCGATTAATAGTTATTCTGTGTCATTATATCCCTGGTACTTCCACTCTGCCCACAAATGGACTGAGCTCACTCTTGAGACCAAAGAAAGTCTCCAGGCAGAGAGACACAAATGCTTGACATAAGATGCCATTGGCATACAAAGGAATTGTCCATGAAATTGCAGGTGACCTGCAGAGTGGACTGAGGAAGTGAGTATAGGCAGGGCATCAACAGAGTTGGCCATAGGGACCAATAAATAATACTACGTGTGTCTGTGCATGTGTGTGTTACTTCAGTAAATAAAACACAGTTTCTGAAGTAGATTTCAATGGAATAAAATGAAAATGATATTCGCTTACTTGTATACATCCTCCTACCACTTGGTGGCAGTATACCAAAGTCTAGATGGGAGAGAAAGGAGAAAAGAGAGAAAGAAGAAAAAAAGAAAGAAAGAAAGAAAGAAAGAAAGAAATAAAGAAAGAAAGAAAGGAAGGAAGGAAGGAAGGAAGGAAGGAAGGAAAGAAGGAAGGAAGGTAGGAAGGAAGGTAGGAAGGAAGGAAGGAAGAAAGAAAGAAAGGAAGGAAGAGAGAGAGAGAAATAAAGAAAGAAAGAAGGGAGGGAGGGAGACAGAAAGAAAGAAAGGAAAGAAAGAGAGAAGGAAAGAAAGAGTCTAGAAAAGAAAGACTAACTTGACACGACACAAATATGTCATGATAATGGTTGCAAAACAACCTCCTCAAAATGCGCTCTTTTCCAGGTGGAGATTAAGCTGTTACTACTATATTGTAGGGTTTTCAGAAAGGTTTTCTCCAATGCTTCCCTTCTGCCCCTGGCCATGACCATTTTAACAACTATTACAGTCATGAAATTACTGTTACAGTGTACTGAAACTATTGAATTAATACTTAATTAATAAATAAATTAATTAATACTTAATTAATATTGAATTAATATTTAAACCAAATTCTTTGTATGTCTCTTTACTCTTTGCTTCTACTGGAGACCTGATTTCTCTCTTGTATAAAATACCATCATTGTTTTTGAACTAAATGTAAAATTAAATATTGGTAAGTTGTTATTAATTCTAAAAGGATTGATATACTCTCACACTCCCCTCTACTTCCTTTTTGCGTTCTTCCTACTGATGAGGTTGTTTCTATAGTGGGCTCTTCCTTCTCTTCTCACTTTTTAAATGTTGATATTATCCAGGGTTCTGTGTTCAAACTTCTATTTTCCCTCAACCTAGTCATGTCTCCTAAGCAATCTCGTCCATGACTGATGTGCATCATCTCCTTCCACTTACTGACAATTCCTAAACTTCTTTCCTAGCCCCATCTCTCCCCAAAGCTCCAGTTTTATTTTGAGATTGCCTATTAAACATCTCCACTGGAGGTCCCACACACTGCAAATTCAACATGTCCAGAAGTTAATTTATTATTTTTTAGAAGATTTTATTTACTTATTTGAGAGAGAGAGAGAGATAGCAAGAGAGAGCATGAGCAGGGGGTGTGAGGAGAGGGAGAAGCAGGCTCCCTGCTGAGCAGGGAGTCTAATTCAGGACTCAATCCCAGGATCCTGGGATCATGAAGTGAGCCCAAGGCAGACACTTAACCAGCTGAGCTACTGAGGGGTCCCCAGAAGGTAATGAATATCCCTTCCCAAACTTGTTCCATTCCACAGCCTTTTCCCTTTCACCTGGTCATTGAGAATGAAATATTGAAATCATTTTAATGTGAATGATGATATTATTAATTGAGTTCCTACCTTGTCCCAGGCACTGAGTCTTTTATGTGCATCCTTATTTAATGCTAAAAACAAGCCTGTGAGGTAAATACTACTATTAAGTTCATTTTACAAATGAGGAAACAGAGACTTGTCCACAGCTACATGACTAGTAAGTAGAGGAACTGGGATTTAAACTCAGGCAGTATGTTTTCAGAGTCCACACTACTAATCCACACTGGTAATGATAACAGCACCGAATATCCATATGTGTCTAACTCTTTTCCCTCCTCCCTCACAGTTAGGTTAGGGCCTTCCATCTAGTTCTGGCCAGTGAAATAAGAATGGAAGTGATGCATGTCTCTTCCAGGCCAATGTATTTAAGAAATGGTATTCCTCTCAATGTCTTTTTTCCTCAGCTATGGCAACGTTAGAGCCCATGAATTGCAGACGGCATAGCTACTGGATGGAGGAGAGTAAAGAATATGAGTAAGGATAAAACCTCTGTGGTAAGCTCTGGAGATTTCAGGGTCTTTTGTGAGCACAGTGTATCCTAGCCTGTCCTAACTAATACAGGCTATATGCCAGTAAATTTCTCCCTCTCCTTTACTTTCCACATTCATTCAATCAGCAAATCTTATTCCTCCCTAATTCTACTTCCTCTCTGTTCTTTCCACAGTGCCTAAGGCAAAGCCCTCATTGTCTCTGAGTTGGGACAGCTCAGTTTAACCCTTCTAAATAACTGATCTTCTTGCCCAAATCCTCAACCATCTCCAATCCATCCTTCACATTGCAGCCTAGAGTGACCCTTCTAAAATAATATTATATTAACGCCCTGTTCTCACTTAAAATTGTTAAATGGCTTCCCATTCCCCCATAGATAATGCCCTAATTCTGCAGCATGAGCTATAGGATTCTTGACAAGCCTGGTAACACTTACCTCACTGGCCACTCCCCTCAGCTTCATATTCATCCCATTCAGGTTCCCAAAGGTACCTTATTCTGTTTTTCTAATATGCTGTTCCACCTAGGAATGCCTCTTCTATGCATCTTTAGAAATTCAATGTAGGGGGCACCTGGGTGGCTCAGTCAGTTAGGTGTCCAGCTCTTGATTTCAACTCAGGTCATGATCTCAAGGTTGTGGGATTAAGCCCCATGTTGGGCTCCACACACAGCACAGAATCTGCTTGTCCCTCCCCCTCCCCCCCCAACTTGCATTCTTTCTATCTAAAATAAATAAATAAAATCTTAAAAAAACAGAAATTCAACTTAATTGTTGCCTTTTAAGAAGAAATCCTCCCTGACACTTTGTTCCATCTCTTCTTTTTTGTGCTCCCCTTTTTTCTAGCCCTTATGCACTGCATGTAGCTCTTTATTCCCATGTCTGTGTTCATCTCACAGTCAGATTCATGTTAATGCCTTCATTACCATGCACAGGGTCTGGCACATATAAGATAATTAAATATATATTGAATGAAATAATGAATATGTGAATAAGTGAATAATATTTTTAGCTATAATGTATTTTTTACATAGTTTGTAGGAAAAACAGGATCATTAAAAAAAAAAACCCCATAAAACTGCATTTTCTGGCTGTGGTAGACATTTTGCTGAAATAGCCCCTATTGAACCATGCCTCTCAGTAATCACACCTTATGTAAACCATTTCCACAGTGAGTCTGGACTGGCCCTGAGGTTAGTTTTAGTTAGTAGAATGTGGAAGAAGTGATGCTGTGCAGCTTTTAAGATTGGGCTTAAAATATCTGCAGTTTCTAATTTCTCTGCTTCAGAGATTCCTATTTGGAAACCAGGCAACATGCTCTGAACAGCCCAAGCCATGGAGAAGATACAAGGAGGAAAACTGAGGCACTCTGATTAATAGTCCCAGCTGATTTCCCAAATGCCAGCCAGCACAAACTGCAAGCTCCATGCATGAACCATTTTGATATTCCAAACAAGATAACTGCATGCCCCATCAATATCATGCGGGACAGAAGAACCTCTCATCTTAGCCCAGTCAACAGCTTCTCTCCTATTCTGGCTTAATATGGTCATGTCTCCTATGCATGTAATGACCAAAGTAACGATTCTGCCGCCTTGCAAGTCCTTGCCATGCCAGACTGATTACCAGTGCCTGCCAATGTCTTTGCTAATGCTGCTGATACTTAATGTTGAGAGTACAGATGTCTATACTGGGGTGTGGTCTCAGGTCTCTACAGAAATTTTGTAATGGATACTGCTGACTTCTTGCACCGTGTCCCACAGAGATCACTGTAAAACAGCTCTTTTGATTGACTCACATTTTTGTGGTACCCCTTTCAGTCTAGGGCTCAGGCATGAATCTATGGGGGCATGGCCAAAAACCAATCTGAGAGATAGGCAGAAATAGTGCTACATTCATGATCATTTCTCATCCTTTATCCTGGACATTGTCCTTAAACCTTACTTCTGTGCCATGATTGGATTGAAATCTTTTCAAACAGGCACCAGGGTCCTTCATGGAAACAAATCCTAGGATAGAAGCTCACAGGACCTTCAGACATATCTAGAGAAGGCCAAAACCAACAGGGTCAACATGCTTAGATTCTAGTGAATTAAGACTGGAAATATTTATTGTTTTTTGTTTGTTTAATCAGTGCAGGGTACCTCTCCTCTACTCATTTTCATTTACTAACAGCTATACTTCTGCTTGGGGAAATTGCCCTTCCTTCTTTCCAATTAGCTGTGGTTGGACTGTCAATTATAGTACAAGGATACTAGCCCACAGGGATAGGAATACCACCCTGTTCTGGTCAATCATAGTACTTCATCTCTCTAGGAAAACAGATTGTTCTAAAGAATGAGTAATGGCCCCACAATAGAGCAATGAGAGCCCTTCTTTGAGACTTTTTTCAGGAAGACCACTCCTTCATCCTTGAGGCATGAAATAAGGTTGTAATCTGTAATGTGAAAGATACTTAGAGCAAAGTCTAGAAGAATTAAGCAGATGAGAGATGAATGATATGAAAGAGAATGAGTCCTGGGTCATGTCAAGTTAGAAGTTCTCTCCCTGAGATACCTGAAGTGATCTGCTCCCTGTAGAAATTCCATTAGTTCTATAACATGACACATTCTTTCCCCATTGATTCTCATTTTTTACTTCGGTAGTTTGAGTTGGATTTCTATGATGTATAGTAAAAAAAATTCTGACTATTGCAAATACAAGCATGCCAAAGTAATAAACATATCTTTTTTGTTGTTGTTTTTAAGTGATCTGCCTTTTATTAGTAATGGGAAAATGACTTAAAGTAAAAAGAGCTGAAGTTGCATATATTTAGAGTTATCTAATAAGAAATCAATGTGCTGTATATAACTTGTGGTTACTATGACGACTGTGGTTCACAGATTGTTCAAGAAAAGGAAATTAGATTTTTGCAGTTTTTGTAATGGGAAGAATTTATGGAAAATATATGCTTTGTTGGAATAAAATAACAACTTTAAAAGTTACTCAGCTTTACTATTTTCTTTTGTAACTCCAATTTGAAATCTTGGCTTAAAAAAAAAAGAATGTTTTTATAATTTTGCTATCCAGAAAATAAGAGATATAATATATAATATGAAGTAATGAAACTCTGAGATTTCTTTAATACTGAAAAATACTATGCTCTGGATTTAATAGTTTTCTATTGGCTTTAGAATGAAACATGAACAAAGATTTAACTCTACAACATTGAATCACTCTTTTTTTTAAAAAACTGATCAGTATTAAGTGAAGAAGGATATCTCACCCAAATATAAATGTTCTTATAAACAAAGCTATATGAAATGTATAAAGCATAAAGGTGTCTAAAGAAGACAAATTACTTAAATTCATCAGCCAAGATTTAGTCTGTCAAATGAGAAAGTAAAAATTTGACAACCTAATTTATACTAGACATCACCTTTTTAAATGTGTTTACAAGTGTGAACACTTTGATTTCCCAATACTGGGAGGAAAAGGAAGCACCATGCTGATACCTTTCTCTCACAGACATAAAGATCAGATCAAGGCATGATCTACTCCTAAAGAAGCAGCAACTGGAAAAAGAGATATTAACTTGGAATCCTCAAGGATGCTTTCTTCAGAACCTAAAAGGGTTTATAGGCAAAATGATATTGTTTCAGGTTAAATAAAACTTCTGTTTCTCCTTTGAGATTCTATCTGTAAAATTAGTACAGTACTTGTTGCATTGTAAGACTAACTAGTTCTCTTCTAATTGCTCTCTACTTTAGCATTTTGGGATTGATATTTGTTTGCCCAACATCCATCCAATCTTTCTCAGGGAGCTGTTTCTCCACATTTGCCCTCTGGTAGATGAAATGATTCAGCCTCATCCTTCCCATTCCTCTGCATCCCACTCTGACTATAGCTTTACTGTGGGCAGAAAGTTCTTTTCTGCCCCTTGACTTACTGCTTAACCATGTGATTTACATTGACCAATGGCGTGAGAGTAGGAGAGGCAGCATTAGGATGGTTCTTGGTCTAAACTTCAGAGGCTGCCCACGAGCTCTAGCTAGCTTACTGGCCCCAGGGAAGATGACCAAATTGTGGAATACAGATATCCTGGTCACCACAGACTGAAGTAGAGCTGCGCCAGCCAATCAGAACATCATGGAAATAAATGACAGTTATTTTAAACCACTAGTTTGGGATGTTTGTTATACAGCATTAAAGTGATAATAGCTAGCTGACATACCCTTCACCCCACTCCATTCCCAGTCATATGGTTCTCACAGGACTTATACCAAGTTCTTACAAGATCTGTAGTATCTTCTGACAAGATCCTGTCATCAGTTGGTCCAGAGGCTGACTGGGCTACTTAGAACTCATCTCAATGTTCTGAACTCAGAGGGAGAACATCAGGTATTCTTTCTACCTGATGTTTGTTATTTATGCAATCTCTGCTTTTGTACTTTGTAAGGAAAAAAATGAAAGAAATATGGATAACAATAATAATGATTTGGGGATATGACCACCCACCAGAGAAACACTCCTGAGCTTTCCCACCTCAGGGCCTTTGCTCATACTATATCTTCTACGTGTCAATATCTCATTCTACCCATATTTCAGGGGCTATCTTAAATGCCATGTCCTCTATTGAGTGTCTAAGATACACCAAATGGAGAATCACCTTCTTAAGCTTGAACCTCCATGAGGTGTCTCTGCCTCTCTATGTATCTTATCATGTTTTACTTAGTTCATTGATCATTTTTCTATTGCAATCTTTCTGAAGACAAAGTGTCGAATTTAAATTACCTGTATTTCCCCAGTGACCCTTTCAAGTGATAGCAGGCATTGAATAAATATTTATGAAATTCTGTACTTCCCCATCCAAACTCTTGAGTTAAAACTAGATCTTTTTGTTTGTTTGTTTTCTTTTGTTTTGTTCAAGTAAGCCCATTTATTCTAATTCATCTACTTTGCACAGAAAGTTCATATTTCAATCAGTGCCCATCATTTGACTGAAATTAAACCCCTAAGTTAGATTTTGATGAATGACTCAGTCAGCTAGTTTTTTTTAAAGGTCAAGGTATTTGTTGCCAAAATGTCAACAGGTTAATTCTTTAGCTTTGTGATGTAGGCAGTTAATTATTCTTCCAGTCATAAATAAATGCATTCCCTGGTCACCTTCTTTGGATAGTTGGTAGAAAATTTGCCCTGGTTTATTTTTCCTGATATCTTTGCATATCAATGTTCTGAGCACAGTCCTAGGGCTTGTCTCCATTTCAGTCTCTAATTTATATTAACTTTCTTGATTATCTGACTCATATTAGTGGCTTTAAATTCCATCCATGTGCAGGTGACACTCAAAATTTTATATCCCTCCTGTTTCTCCTCTGAATTTCAGCCTGATGTGACCAGCTGCCTACTGAACATCTTTGTCTGGAGGCATATCAGGCACTCTAAACTTAACATGTCCCAAAACAGATTTCTAATTCCCTTCCCCATTCCTCTGCAAAATATTTCCCTCTTCAAGTTTCACCCCATCTCAATGGCCACTTTACGCAACCTTTCTAGTTGCTTAGGCCAGAAGCCTCATAGTCATATCTTTGTCATTCATCTATTTAAACCCTCCAAAGGAGGTTGGGTCCAAGATGGCAGAGTAGTAGGAGACCTAGTTTTGTCTGGTCCCAGGAATTCAGCTAGATAGCTATCAAATCATTCTGAACACCTGTGAAATCAACTGGAGATCGAAGAAAAGAATTGCTGCAATTCTACAACTAGAAAAGTGACCACTTTCTGCAAGGTAGGAGGTGCAGTGAAGTGAATCCAAGGTGATATATTAGAAGATAAACCACAGGGGGAGGGAGCTTCCAAAAGGTGGCTACCAGAAAGTTATATAGCAGTGGAGCACAAAATCAGAACTTTTAGAAGTCTGCTCTGGTGAGGGACATCCCTGCCTGAAAGGCACTCAGGTGGCAAAGTGGGGCAGAAACCTAAGTGGGACAGTGTGGTCTCAGGATTCCCTGGGTATCAGGAAGACCGGGGTTCCTGCCTGCAGCAGAGTTCCCAAGCATCAGAAAGGGGAAGCTGACTCTAATCAGCGAGCCCAGGAGTGGGCTTTCAGCTTGGTGTTGCCATAAACCATGAACCAGCATGGTTGGGCAACCCCTCTCTGAGCAAGAGCCCAGCAAGAGGCAGGACTGTGATGAGATGCGCTCCCTCCCCCCGGGAGGATTGGTGTGGGGGCTGGCCACAAGAGTCTGCAGGGTTTGGAGACTCATAACAGGGCTGCATGCATGAGATAGAAACACTTGGTCACAGGCTAGGTGAACATGGATTGCAGACTGCAGACAGAGAGGAGACGAGGGAGACAAGAGTGATTCACTGCTTTTCCCCGAGGGTACACTGAGGAGTGGAGCCTGCAGCTTTTGGCTCCAGGGCTAGAGATTGGGAGGCTGCCATTTTCATTTTCATGCTCTAAAGCAGTGTGAAAAACCTTCATGGCACCTTCAGGGGTGCCTGGGTGGCTCAGTCATTAAGCATCTGCCTTCGGCTCAGGTCATGGTCCCAGAGTCCTGGGATGGAGTCCCGCATTGGGCTCCCTGCTCTCCAGGGAAAGCCTTCTTCTCCCTCTCCCACTACCCCCTGCTTGTGTTCCCTCTCTCACTGTCTCTTTCTCTGCCAAATAAATAAGTAAAATCTTTGGGGGGGAAAAAACCTTCAGGGAACAAAAGCCACATTGAGCAATCCATAGCCACAGCTCACTTGGCTTTGCCCCCTGGCAAGGGCAGTGCCATTCCACCTGGGGCAAAGACACATGAGAATTAGCACAACAGGCCCCTCCCCCAGAAAATCAGCAAGAACATCTGGTGAAGACCAAGTTTATCAATTACACAGAACTGCAAAACTGAAGCATTAGGGGAAAATAGTATATAGAATACATGGTTTTTTGCTCCTGATTCTTTACTCTTCCAATTTTAATATTTTTTTCTCTTTCCTTTTCTACCAAATTCTTATTTTATCAACTCTTTTTTTAAAGTCTTTTTTAATTTTCATCTTTACAGTCACATTCTATCCTTTCACTGTATTTAATTTTACTTTTGTATATGTATATATAAGTATACATATACTTATGTGTATATGTAAATATATAAAAGTATATATATACTTTTGTATATGTATATATAAGTTTCTCTTTCTTTACAATTTTGGGATGTAGTTTCTTCTAATAAAAAGACCAAAATACACACAAGATAGAGTGTTTTACTCTGTTCTGTTCACCTGTCTGTTTATAGTCTTTTCTTTTTTGTCTTTTAATTTTCATTTTTACAGTTACATTCTATCCTGTCAATGTATTTAATTTTATGTGTGTGTGTGTGTGTGTGTGTGTGTGTGTGTAAGCATCTTTGTTTCTTTCTTCATAATTTTGGGATCTGGTTTTCTAACAAAAAGACTAAAATACACATACGATCCAGTGTGTTGCTGTATTCCCTTCACTTGTCTGATTATATTCTCTTTTTTTCTTCTTTTTTTACTTTTTACTTTTTACTTTTTTTCGGTTTCAGGTCTCTTCTGATTTGCCTAGTGTATATTTCTCTGGGACTGTTGTTACCCTTTTAGCATTTTGTTCTCTTGTTCATCTATTATTCTCTGGAAAGAATGACAAGGCAGATGAATTCACCTCAAAAAGGAGAACAAAAGGCAGTACTGACTGCCAGGGACCTAATAAGTATGGATATAAGTAAGATGTCAGAAGTAGAGTTTAGAATAACTATTATAAAGATACTAGCTGGGCTTGATAAAAGCATGGAAGACACTAGAGAATCCATTTCTGGAGAAATAAAAGAACTAAAATCTAAAAAAGTCAAAATCAAAAAGCCTATTAATGAGACGCAACCAAAAATGGAGGCTCTAGGGGAGCCTGGGTGGCTCAGTTGGTTAAACGTGTGCCTTTGGCTCAGGTCATGATCCCAGGGTCTTGGGATCAAATCACACATCAGGCTCCTTGCTCAGTAGGGAGCTTCTCCCTCTGCCTGCTACTCTCTCTCTCTGTTTCTCTCACTTTCTCTCTCTTACACAAATAAATAAATAAAATCTTTAACCAAAAATGAAGGCTCTAATTGCTAGGATAAATGAGGCAGAAGAGAGAATTAGTGATATAGAAGACAAAATGATGGAGAATAAGGAAGCTGAGAAAAAGAGAGATAAACAACTACTATATCATGAGGGGAAAATTCAAGAGATGAGTGATACCATAGTGAAATAATATTAGAAAAATGTGATCCAAAAAGAAGAGGTAAGAAAGGTAAAGGGGCAGAAGGTATATTGGAGCAAGTTATAGCAGAGAGTTTCCTTAATTTGGGGAAGGAAATAGGCACTCAAGTCCAGGAGGAACAGAGAACCCCCTCAAAATCAATAAAAATATGTCATCACCTCGACATTTAATAGTGAGGCTTGCAAATCTCAGCAACAAAGAGAAAATCCTGAAAGCAGCTTGGGACAAGAGGTTCATAACCTATAAGGATAGAAACATTAGACTGGCAACAGACCTATCCACAGAGACCTGGTAGGCCAGAAAAGACTGGCATGATATATTCAGGGTGTTAAATGAGAAAAATATGCAGCCAAGCATATTTTATCCATCAAGGCTGTCATTCAAAATAGAAGGAGAGATGAAAATCTTCCAGGACAAACAGAAACTAAAAGAATTTGTGATCATTAAACCAGCCATGCAAGAAATATTAAAGGGGATCCTTTAAGGAAAGAGAGCCCAAAAGTAACATCAACCAGAAAGGAATAAAGACAATATACAGAAACAGTGACCATACAGGTCATACAATGGCACAAATTCTTATCTTTCAACAGTTACTCTGAATGTAAATGGGCTAAATGCCCCAATTAAAAGACACAAAGATTGGATAAAAAAGCAAGACTGATTAATATGCTATCTGCAAGAAATTCATTGTAGACCTAAAGACACCTCCAGACTGAAAGTGAGGGGGTGGAAAACTATCATGCTAATGGACATCAAAAGAAAGCTGGGGTAACAATCTTTACATCAGACAAATTATATTTTAAACCAAAGACTGTCATAAAAGATAAGGAAGGACACTATATCATAATTAAAGGTGTATCCAACAAGAAGATCTAACAGTTGTAAATATTTATGCCCCTAACATGGGAGTGGCCAATTATATAAACCAGTTAATAAGAAAATTAAAGATACACATCAATAATAATACATTAATAGTAGGGGACTTTAATACCCCACTCACTGGAATAGACCATCTAAGCAGAAGATCAACAAGGAAACAAGGGCTTCGAATGACATATTGGACCAGATGGACTTCACAGATATATTCAGAACATTCCATCCTAAAGCAACAGAACACACATTCTTCTCACATGCACAAGAAACATTCTCCAGAATAGATCATGTACTGGGTCACAAATCAGGTCTCAACTGATACCAAAAGATTGCTCTCATTCCCTGCATATTTTTAGACTGCAGTACTTTGAAACCATAACTCAATCACAAGAGAAAATTTGGAAAGAACTCAAATACATGGCGGCTAAAGAGCATCCTACTAAAGAATGAATAGGTGAATAGGTCAACTAGGAAATTAAAGAAGAATTAAAAAATTTCATGGAAACAAGTGAAAATGAAAACACAACTGTTCAAAATCTTTAGGATGCAGCAAAGGCAGTCCTAAGAGGGAAGTATATAGCAAAACAAATCTTTCTGAAGAAACAGGAAAGGTCTAAAATACACAACCTAATCTTACACCTGATGGAGTTAGAGAAAAAACAGCAAATGAAGCCTAAACCCCACAGGAGAAGAGAAATAATAAAGATTAGAGCAGAAATCAATGAAAAAGAAACCAAAGAACAGTATAACAGATCAATGAAACCAGGAGCTGGTTCTTTGAAAGAATTAATAAGATTGATAAACCACATTATCCAAAAGAAAAGATAAAGGACCCAAATAAATAAAATCATGAATGAAAGAGGAGCGATCACAACCAACACCAAAGGAATACAAATTTTAAGAACATATTATGAGGAACTATATGCTGACAAATTAGGGAGTCTGGAAGAAATGGATACATTCCTAGAGATGTGTAAACTACCAAAATGGAAACAAGAAGAAATAGAAAACCTAAACAGACCCATAACCAGCAAAGAAATTGAAGCAGTAATAAGAAATCTCCCAACAAGAGCCCAGGGCTGGATGGCTTTCCAGGGGAATTCTACCAAATATTTGAAGAAGAATTAATACCTACTCTTCTGAAGCTGTTTCAAAAAATAGAAATGGAAGGGAAACTTCCAACTCATTCAATGAGACCAGCATTACCTTGATCCCAAAACCAGAAAAAGACCCCACCAAAAAGGAGAATTACAGGCCAATATTCCTGATGAACATGGATGCAAAAATTCTCACCAAAATAGTAGTAATAAGATTCACCACAACCAAGTAGGATTTATTCCTGAGCTGCAAGGGTGGTTCAATACCCTCAAATAAATTAATGTGATACACTACATTAATAAAAGAAAGGACAAGAACCATATGATCATCTCAATAGATGCAGAAAAGCATTTAACAAAGTACAGCATCCTTTCTTGATTAAAATTCTTCACAGTGTAGGGATAGAGGGAACATACCTCAATATCATAAAAGTCATCTTGGAAAAAACCACAGCAAATATCATTTTCAATAGGAAAAAACTGAGAGCTTTTACCCTAAGTCCAGGAACATGACAGGGATGTCCACTCTCACCACTGTTGTTCAACATAGTACTAGAAGTCTTAGCCTCAGCGATCAGACAACAAAAAGAAATAAAAGGCATCCAAATTGGCAAAGAAGTCAACCTCTCACTTTTTGCAGATGACATGATACTCTATGTGCAAAACCCAAAAGACTTCACCCCAAAATTGCTAGAACTCATACAGGAATTCAGCAAAGTAGCAAGATATAAAATCAATGCACAGAAATCAGTTGCATTTCTATACACTAACAATGAGACAGAAGAAAGAGAAATTAAAGAATCTATCCCATTTACAATTGCACCAAAAACCATAAGATACCTAGGAATAAACCTAACCAAAGAGGCAAAGGATCTATACTCAGAAAACTATAGAACATTCATGAAAGAAATTAAGGAAGACACAAAGAAATTGAAAAACATTCCATGCTCATGGTTTGGAAGAACAAATACTGTAAAAATATCTATGCTACCTCAAGCAATCTATACATTCAATGCAATCCCTATGAAAATACCCTGCTCTGAGTGTCCGCAATTGCCAAACAGTGTAAAGAGCTGAGAATTGCTTCAAAAGACAAATGGATAAAGAAGATGTGGTCCATATATACAATGGAATATTACACCTCCATCAGAAGGGATGAATATCCAACGTTTATATCAACATGGATGGGACTGGAGGAGATTATGCTAAGTGAAATAAGTCAAGCAGAGAAAGTCAATTATCATATGTTTTCACTTACTTGTGGAACATAAGGAGTAAAATGGAGAACTTTAGGAGAATGAAAGGATAAATGAATTGGGGTAAATTGGAGGGGGAGACGAACCATGAGAGACTGTGGACTCTGAGAAACAAACTGAGGGTTATGGGGGGGAGAGAGGATGGGTGAGCCTGATGGTGGGTATTAAGGAGGGCACGTATTGCTTGGAGCACTGGGTGTAGTGCATAAACAATGAACCTTGGATCACTGAAAAATAAAGTTAAAAAAAAAAACCAAAAAAACCTGCTCTGTGGGGAGGCTGCTTCTCCCTCTATCTCTGCCTGCTGCTCCCCCTGCTTGTGCTCTCTCTCTCTCTGCCAAATAAATAAATAAAAACCTTAAAAAAAGAAAACAGGATCACAGGGAAGGGAGGGAAAAATAAAATAAAATGAAATCAGAGAGGGAGACAAACCATAAGAGCCTCTTTTTTTTTAAGATTTTATTTTTATTTATTTGTCAGAGAGAGAGGGAGAGAGCACAAGCTGACAGTGTCAGCCAGAGGCAGAGAGAGAAGCAGGCTCCCCACTGAGCAAGGAGCCCGATGCAAAACTCGATCCCAGGACCCTGAGATCATGACCTGAGCCAAAGGCAGCCACTTAACCGACTGAGCCACCCAGGTGTCCCCCATAAGATCCTCTTTTTTTTTTTTAAAGATTTTATTTATTTATTTGACACAGAGAAAGGGATTACAAGTAGGCAGAGAGGAAGGCAGAGAGAGAGGAGAGAGAAGGAAGCAGGCTCTCTGCTGAGCAGAGAGCCCGATATGGGCCTCGATTCCAGGACCCTGGGATCATGACCTGAGCCGAAGGCAGAGGCTTTAACCCACTGAGCCACCCAGGCGCCCCCATAAGATCCTCTTAACCACAGGAAACAAATTGAAGGTTGCGGGAGGGAAGAAGGGTAGGGGGATCAGGCAACTGGGTGATGGACATTAGGGAGGGCCTGTGATGTAATGAGCACTGGGTATTATATAAGACTGATGAATCACTGAACTCTACCTCTAAAACTAATAATACACTATATGTTAATTGATTGAATTTAAAAAACAAAAACCTCCAATGACTTCTCATCTCAATCATCAGAAGAGTTGAATGCCCAATGGAGCTCTTTGCTATTTACACTATTGCCCATCTCCTCTCACTGCAGTTACTTCAACTTCATTTCCTTCTGTTTGTATCTTTCACTGTTCTCCCCCTTGCTTACTTTGCTCCTTCCATACTGATCTTCTTCCTGGTCCTTGAATGCACCCCAGAGCTTCTTTTTCTCCCTCTTCCCTTGTCTCCTACTGTTCTTTCTGCCTGAAGCACACTTCTTCAAATTAACTCCATATTCTCTCCCTTATCTCTACTAGATATTTGCTCAAATGATATTTGTAGCAAGATCTTTGAGCACATTGAATTCTGTTTACCTTTCCTACTTTATTTCTCACCAAACGCTATCATCATCAAAAACTATACTTATTTATTTTACTCACTATCTGTCTCCTTACCCTAGAATGTAAGTAAGCTCCATGAGGACTAGATTTTTTTTTTCTGTTTTGTTTACGCCTTTATTCTCAGGAGTAGAATAACTACTGAAATATAGGAAACAATAAATATCTCTTCAATGAATGAATGTTCTAAAAAGAGATAAGTACATAAGGTCAGAACAAAATGAACATAAGGTTTCCCTTGAATTATACCTCTCAATGCATTTAGAAGGCAAGAATGGTTCCATAGTATATTTTACATTGTTAATAAAAAACACTTTTAGGGCGCCTAGGTAGCTCAGTTGGTTAAGGGATTGCCTTTGACTCAGATCATGATTCCAGGGTCCTGGGTTCAAGCCCCACATTGGGCTCCCTGCTCAGTGGAGAGCCTCCTTTTCTCTCTCCCTCTGTCTGCTGCTCTGCTTACTCGTGCTCTCTCTATCTCTATGTCAAATAAATAAATAAAATCTTAAAAAAAACCTTTCATTCAGTTATTTAAAAATATGTATGGGTAGAATGGCAAAGAAATATGCTAAAATAAAACAATTAAAAGAAAAGGTCTTTTTTGGTTCTCTAAAAAAAATTCAATTTGCTATAGGGATACTCTAAAAAAGTTTCTTTAGTGCAGGGGGTTTACTTCTGGTGATAAATAAGTAATTTTAAATTATATACAAACATTTCCATTTAATCGCCATGTTCTTGTTTTAATGTGTATTAGGAAAAATAAAACTAATATATCAGAAATGTGATTTTTCTAGATGTGACTTTCAGATAAGGCTAAAGCAAGTAGAACAGTGTTAATCTGAACACTACATGAATCACAGGAGAGAGATTCAGGCCTGCCCATGATTGCCGTGAACCTCCATGAAAGAATTTTCTCCTGGAACTGTTCATGGAATGTATAACTTGGATGATGATGTTCACTATTATGTTTTCTTACATTCTGAATTCTCAAGCCCATTCCTGAATTCTTTTTAGCACTTTAGAATTGACTTGTCGCTTTGAAAAGCTTATAAATGGACCATTGAAATGGTTGCCCTGAAAGTATAATCTAGTCACTGTTTCCATGTACCAGCAAAACAAAGATCCCTAACCACACACTTGCAAATTGAAGATGAGTATTTAAATGATGTTTTTCAAATGTTAATTGTATCATCCAAAATCCTCTTAAGTCTTAGATTTTTCCTTTCATGGAAATGAACAGAGGCAATGAAAACGACTGAAGATCATTAGCTTTCATGTAGTGGGGTCCTCACTCTTTCATTTGAGTTGACAGGACTCTAAATCTTACCAGAGGAAACTTCAATTTTCAAAACTGTTTTCATGAATGGATTTGGACATTAAAATATATTATTGATATCTTCACTAATTTGAACAGCCTAAAGTCACCCTTACAATGTGAGCCTCTATTAGAATTATATGTGAAGGCCAAGGGAAGGAGAGGGTCTGCTTCTGCAAAACAGAGTGATGAGTGTGTGGTTTGACCATGCTGAGTTATATTTTTTTCTATCTGAAAAATTCTCTAGAAATATCTTGAACATCATGAAAGAATTCATAAGTATTTTTCCCATGAATTGACAGTAGTAAATGGATAAGGAAAACTTTTTTCTTCTAATAACTTTTATGGTTTTTAAGAAATGATATAAATTTTCCATCAAAGCCAGTATAATTAATAATAATTAATGATAATAAGTTTCATTGTTCAGAATTATTATTATATCAATAAGCACCTACATTAAGAAAAAGGACAGATCACAAGTAAACGATCTAACTTTACATTTGAAGGAACTAGAGAAGAAAACAAACTAAGCACAAGGTTAGCAGAAGGAAGGAAATAACAAAGATCAAAACAGAAATAAATGAAACAGAGACTAGAAAAACAATAGAAAAGATCAGAAGTGAAACTAAGAGCTGATTTTTGAAAAGATAAACGAGATTGACAATCCTTTAGCTAGATAAAGAAGAAACTGAAGTATATGAAATCAGAAATGAAGGCAGAAACATTTTAACTGATACTGCAGAAATACAAAGGATCATGAAAGACTACTATGAACAATTATATGCCAACAAATTAGGTAATCTAGAAAAAATAAATTCCTAGAAACATACAACTTACCAGGACTGAATAATGAAGAAATAGAAAATATGAATGACCTATAAGTAGTAAGGAGATTGAATCAGTAATCTAAAATCTTCTAACAAAGAAAAGTCCAAGGCAAGATGAATTCGCTTGTGAATTCTACCAAACATTTGGAGAATTACTGGTAGGTAATCTTTCTCAAACTCTTTCAAAAAAAGTGGAAAAGACTCATTTTATGAGGGCACCATTACTGTGATAACAGAGTCAGACAAGGACACAAGAAAAGAAAATTACAGGCCAATATCCCTGATGAACAGAGATGCACAAATCCTTAACAAAATACTAGCAAACTGAATTCAACAACACATTTAAAAGATCAGATACCATAATCTAGTGGAGTTTACCCCTGAAATGCAAGGATGGTTCAACACATGAAAATTAATAAATGTGATACACATTAACAGAATAAAGAATAAACATCATATGATCATCACAATAGAATTAGAAATAGCATTTGGCAAAATTCAACATTCTTTCATAGTAAAAATTCTTTAACAAATTAGGTATAAAAGAAATGTATCTCAATATAATAAAGTCACATGTAACAATTCCATAGGTAATATCATCCTCAAGAGGGAAAATTTTTATAAAATAAGATGAAAACAGAGAAGGAGACAAACCATAAGAGACTCTTTTTTTTTTTTAAGATTTTATTTATTTATTTGACACAGAGAGATCAGATCACAAGTAGGCTGAGAGGCAGGCAGAGAGATAGAGAGGAGGAAGCAGGCTCCCTGCTGAGCAGAGAGCCCGATGCGGGCCTTGATCCCAGGACCCTGAGATCATGACCTGAGCCGAGGCAGAGGCTTTAACCCACTCAGCCACCCAGGCGCCCACCATAAGAGACTCTTAACAAAAGGAAACAAACAGGGTTGCTGGAAGGGAGGTGGGTGATGGATGGGGTAATTGGGTGGCACTTGATGTAATGAGCACTGGCTGTTATATACAACTGAAGAATCATTAAATTCTACCCCTGAAACTACTCCTATATGTTAATAAAATTGAATTTAAATAAAAAATTATAAAGCAAACAAAAAAACAGTGAAAAGCTTTTCCTCTAAGATCAGGAACAAGACAAAGATGCCTGTTACTGTCACTTCTATTCAACAAGCCAGAGCAATTAGGCAAGAAAAAGAAATCACAGGTATCCAAATTGGAAAACAAGAAGTAAAATGGTCTCTGTATGCAAATTTCATGATATTATATATAGAAACCCTAAAGGCACCACCAAAAAAACAATTAAAACTAGCAAATTCAGTAGTTTTATGATACAAAATCAAAATGAGTTGCATTTTATATAGTAAAGTGTCTAAAAGAGGAATTAAGAAAACAATTCCATTTATAATAACATCAAAAACAATAAAATCCTTAGGAATACATTTAACCAAGAAGGCAAAAGATCTGTATACTAAAAACTAGAAGACACTGATGAAAGAGATTGAAGAAGATACAAATAAATGGAAAGATGTCTTGTGTTCTTGGATTAGAAAAATTAGTACTGTGAAAATATCCATACTACGGGAAGCAATCTACAGAATCAGCACATTCCCTATCAAAATTCGAATGGCATTTTTCACAAAAATAGAAAAAACAATCCTAAAATTTGTATGGAACCAAAGAGGACTCCAAATAAGTAAAACAATCTTGAGGATGAACAAAGCTGAGGACACCACACTTCCTGATTTCAGACTATAGTATAAAGCTAAAGTAATCGAAACTGTATGGTACTGGCTAAAACAGACATACAGATCAATGGAACTGAATAAAGAGCCCAGGAAAAAAAACTCTTGTATACATTAACCTTTGACAAAGTTACCAAGAACACATAATGGGAAAAGGATAGGCTCTTTAATAAACGGTGCTGGGAAAACCAGATATTTATATGCAAAAGAATGAAATTGGACCCCTATCTTGCACATTCACAAAAACTAACTTGAAATGAATTAAGGATTTAAATGTAAGACCCCAAACCCTAAAACTCCTAGAAGAAAACATGGAGGAAAAACTCCTCAACATTTGTCTTGGCAATGATCTTTTGGATATGACATCAAAAGCACAGGCAACAAAAGCAAAAGCAAGCAAGTGGGACTACATCAAACTGAAAAGCTTCTGCACAGCAAAGAAAACAACCAACAAAATGGAAAGGCAACCTATGGAATGGGAGAAAATATTTGCAAACCATATATTTGATAACAGGTTAATATCTAAAATATATAGAGAACTCCTACAACTCGATAGCAGCAAAACACATAAACTGATTTTAAAAATAGACAATGGAACTAAATAGATATTTTTCCAGAAAAGATACACAAATGGCAACGGGTACATGAAAAGGTGCTCAACATCACTAATCATCAACAAAATGCAACTCAAAACCACAATGAGCTATCACCTCAAACCCCTTAGAATGGCTTTTATAAACAGACAACATAACAAATGTTGTTATGGATATGGAGAAAAGGGATCCCTTATATACTGTTAGTGGGAATGTAAAATGGGACAATCATTATGGAAAACATTACAAAATATCCTCAAAACATTAAAAATTAAACTACCATATAATCCAGCAATCCTACTCCTGGGTATATATATCCAAAAGAACTGAAATCAATATCTTGAAGATACCTATAACCCATGTTCACTGCAGCATTATATAAAATAAGCAAGATATGATACCTAAGTGTCTGACGAGATGAGTAAAGAAGATATGATACACACATGCATCATGCACAAATACACACACCCCAGAATATTATTCAGTCATGAGAAAGAAGGAAATTCTGTCCTTTGCAACATAGGTGAATCTGGAGAACATTATGTTAAATGAGATAAGCCAGAAAGAAAGACTAATACTGTATGATATCACATATAGGGAATCCAAAAAAAACTCAAACTCATAGAAACAAAAAGTAGAATCGCATTTGCCAGGAACTATGGGATAAAGGAAATGGGGAGATGGTTAAAGGGTGCAAATTTTAGTTATAAGATGAGTAAGTTCTGAGGATCAAATGTACGGCATGGTGATGATAGTTAATAATAACATACTACATACTTGAAATTTAGGGGCGCCTAGGTGGCTCAGTCAGTTAAGCATCTGCCTCCAGCTCAGGTCATGATCCCAGAGTCCTGGGATTAAGCCCTGCATCTAGATTCCTGCTCAGCAGGGAGCCTGGTTCTCCTTCTCCCCACTCATGCTTTCTGTCACTATTTCTCTCTCTCTCAAATAAATAAATAAAATCTTAAAAAAAAAAAAGGAATTTACTAAGAGGGTAGATCTGAAGTTCTGAAGTGTTCTCACACACACAAAAAAAAGAGGTTATGAATGTGTTAATTAACTTGATTTGGGTAATCATTTCATATATATATGAAACATATATATATTTGGCAAATCATGCACACTTGAAACATAATTTTATTTGTTGATTTTACTTCAGTTTTAAAAGATAATTAGGGCGCCTGGGTGGCTCAGTCAGTTAAAGCCGCTGCCTTCGGCTCAGGTCATGATCCCAGGGTCCTGGGATCGAGGCCCGCATCGGGCTCTCTGCTCAGCAGGGAGCCTGCTTCCTCCTCTCTCCTCTCTCTCTGCCTGCCTCTCTGCCGACTTGTAATCTCTCTCTCTGTGTCAAATAAATAAATAAAATCTTTAAAAAAATAAAATAAATAAAAAAATAAAAAAAATAAAAAGATAATTATTTTTATATTTTTCATTGACTTCTTTTCTTTGAGTCATAAAGGTTTAAGGTCTACATTAAAAGGTGTAGGGAGCCTGGGTGGCTCACTCGTTAAGTGTCTGCCTTTGGCACAGGTCATGGTCCCAGGGTCCTGGGATTGAGTCCCACATCAGGCTCCCTGCTCTGCAGAAAAACCTGCTTCTCCCTCTCCCACTCCCCCTGCTTGTGTTCCCTCTCTCACTGTGTCTCTCTCTGTCAAATAAATAAATAGAATCTTTACTTATTTTTTTAAAGGATTTTATTTATTTATTTATTTATTTTTTAAAGATTTTATTTATTTATTTCACAGAGAGAGAAAAAGCACAAGCAGGCAGAGTGGCAGGCAGAGGCAGAGGGAGAAGCAGTCTCCCCGCCGAGCAAGGAGCCCGATGCAGGCCTCAATCCCAGGACCCTGAGATCATGACCTAAGTCGAAGGCAGAGGCTTAACCCACTGAGCCACGCAGGCGCCCTAAATAAAATCTTAAAAAAAAAAAAAAGATGTAAAAGAATTCATTTTTCTTCTATAAGAAGAAAAGCTCTCCTCATTCCTGCCCCTTATAGTTAAATTTGCATAAGTGAAATGTGTACATCAGTAGACATATCAATAATTCCCTCCAGCTGTCACATATTTTAGAATCAAATAGGAAGGAAATTCCCCTTTATATCCCTTCATTTAAAGTTTTCCTTGTCCTGGGGTGCCTAGGTGGCTCAGTTGTTAAGCGTCTGCCTTTGGCTCAGGTCATGATCCCAGGGACCTAGGATCGAGCCCTGCATCAGGCTCCCTGCTCTGCGGAAAACCCTGCTTCTCCCTCTCCCACTTCCCCTGCTTGGTGTTCCCTCTTTCACTGTATCTCTCTCTGTCAAATAAATAAATAAAATTTTTAAAATATAAATAAATAAATAAATAAAGTTTTCCTTGTCCTTAATGTATTTACTATTTGTGTGTGTGTGGGTATGAGTGAAGTGATAGAAGTTTATTAAGTGAAGACACAGAAAATGTTCTCAAGAGTGAGGGGTCCTGACAGGGTTGCCCATATTTAGTATTTTTTCAATGTTTTAAAATTATCATATATAATATATTCATCCTAAAAAATTGAAAGTTACAGAAAAACAAAAGGAAGAAAAAATAACCATAATTCAATAATCCAAAGAAACCACTATTGATGTTTCGATGTATTTTTTCCACCATGGCTTTTGATTGGCTTGTTTTGTTGATCTCTAGTGCAGTGGTCTTCCAAATATTTTCCTTAAATACTCTTAGAAGAAGCTTTTAAAAACATGTACCCACTAGTATATTTTTAATTAATATCTAAAATAGTAAACATAAGTCTAAAAAAGTTTATTTTCTTTTATATAGACAATAGAAATTATTGGACATTTTAGATGATGAAACAGGATCAACTAAACTAGAATAGGAACAAATATGCCATGAACTACCTTATAAAGTACATTAAAACTGAAAAAAGTCAAGTAAAAATTTAACACATGCATTTTATCCAAAGTGTCCAGAAAAACTGTGATAGTCCATCAGAAATTTCATTTACATTTAAGAGAACAACTGGGGCACCTGGATGGCTCAGTCAGTTAAGCATCAGACTCTCGATTTTGGCTCAGGTCATGATCTCGGGGTTGTGAGATTGAGCCCTGGGTCAGACTCTGAGCTCAGTGCAGAGTCTGCTTGAATGTCCCTCTCCCTTTCCCTCTGCCTTCCCCCCACTCTAAAGTAAATAAATAAAATCTTAAAAAAAAACAACAACCATAAGTCCCCATATTGCTTCTGATGCCTGGCACTCAGACTATTCCAAAATGGATCCAAGTATCTCCAAATTGGCTAAAGTTTGGAGTTCTTCAACATGAGCTGAAATACAAGTATTTTGGTAAGCTTCACATTTCTAGAAATATATCTAAAATGCAGCCAAAGACTAGAGAAGTCTTGAGCGTTTAAAGCACCTGCAGCTATTTATACCCAGACTCATTCTCCAAGGAATCAAATTTAGGAAAGGGCACATGATGATCAGGAAAGTCCACAAGACTCAGGAAACTGACCTCCTTAAAAGTGTATATGCTGTCCAAGAGCTAGAAATGAGGACAAGGTTTTGAAATCACCTCCACTTCTAAGCATTCTTAAGTCTCTAACACGCTGATAGGAAATAAGGTAAAGCTGACCTTTAATGCACACCTCACAGGAAAGAGTGGTGATTCAGCCTGTCCATATGTCAGCTTCCAACATAGCTAAACGTGCTGTCAGGTGTTTGACGCTGAGAGATATCAAGCAGCTGCATTTAAGTACCATCTTCTGCATGAGTCATAAGACTTATGGTATTTATTTCTCTTCACAGAGTCTACATACCTCTTTAAGATAATGGGGTTATTAATTCAGTGGTTGGGAAAATTAACAAAATGACACCTCATTTGTCTGGCATATTTGAAGAATGAGTTCTTCCAGGTAAGACAACTCTCAAGATAATTAAAACATAACTTCAAGGCCATGAAGTTCAAAAAATAAATTCAGTATTTTTGACAAAAAGCTTTCTGAAATGAATAACATTTTCTGTTATTCTTAAACCTTCTAAAATAAAGACTGCAAAACTAAAATTGTACTTTTCATAATTACTCAGAATTGTGAGTGTTGAAAAGCAGGGCAGGCCCAGACACTGGGTTGGACACCACTGGTGAAGCAAAGTGGGCATGGTATGGTACACACTCATTGAAGGATGATGGGACAGCAGGAGAGGCAGTTGAAAGAGGGATGCTAACACCATAAATTTGAGTTTAGAGGCACAAGTGTGATCAGACTTGAGGGAACACGCAAGAAACTGAGCCTGAGTCCTTGATCCAGGTCAGGTAAATTTTTTCCTACAGGAGTTGGCACTCAGGCTTGAAGCTTGCAAAGGTGTGGACCTGAGGCTGCTGTACATTCCTCTCTGCTCCCTTAACTGTGTTCCTATCTTCCCATTAGCATTTTATTCTTTTGCATTTTAATTTTTAAATACAATCTTCTTTCCCACTGAAGGGTCCTTGAAAGCCATTAACATCCTCTCTGTAGTCATAGCCCCAAGAACAGCATATGCTGGTACATGGAAGGAACTAAAGAATACTCAGCCCTTTTGTTGGGCATAAAACAACAAAAAAGCAGGATGTCACAATAAATTAGCAAAACAAGTCTTCACATCAATTACACATACAGTCTACAGTATATTGGAGAGCGCAGAAGAGTTCTTTAACCCAGGATTAAGCCCCTTAATTCAGTATATACTGAAATGATCTTAACCAGCCTATGAAGATTGACTTACTGTCCATGTCCATCCACAATCACAGTGGGCTTTTCTGCTTTTATCCTCAATCTCTGGGGACCCACCCATGCAGATGCACTCACACTTAACCCATGATAGTACAGTAAACCCTCTCAAACAGGGACACCTATCTTCCACCCAGGTATAGAGACAGAGTAGCTGTATCCCTGCACCTCACCTACCAAGAATTGGACAGATATGTCCAAATCATCTTCCCTGAGCATACCATATATCAGGGGACTTCCTCTCAGCCCTATAAGTAGCTATTGCCATTTTCTCTGCTTCAAAAACCAATTTATCCAACCATCCATCAGTTTCCCCCCACCCTTCTGTGACATCGATTTTTTCATTTTTATAAAAGATTTTATTTATTTGACAGATAGAGATAGCGAGAGAGGGAATATAAGCAGGGGAGGGAGTGGGAGAGGGAGAAGCAGGCTTCCCAGTGAGCAGGGAGCCTGATGCAAGCTTGATCCTAGGACCCTGGGATCATGACCTGAGCCAAAGGCAGATGCTTAACTGACCAATCCACCCAGGCACCCCAAATTCTTTATTTCATACAGAATAACTAGATCACTCTACAAAATCTTAAACCACCCAAATCAAGTCTACCTCATAGGATTTGCCAATTTAGTGGTACCTCCCATGGAATGTCTGAGGAGCGTTACACGAGACAATATTCAGTCACTCACCTCTGCTAAAGCTACCAGAGAAATACAGTAATCTAAGTAAGAAGAGTATACCCTTGCGCCCTTTAATAGCTCAGCTGGTAGAGCGGAGGACTGTAGAGGGAAACAGTGTACCCTCTATGCAAGCACAAGTTCAGGACTACTTTCCTACTCCCTTTCTTTAACCAGATTACCAGTCCTAAGCCAGTCCTCCTCAAAAAGTTGAAAATAGAGCTACCTTATGACCCAGCAATCACACTACTGGGTATTTACCCTAAAGATAGAAATGTAGTGATCCGAAGGGGCATGGGCACCCAAGTGTTTATAGCAGCAATGTCCACAATAGCCAAACTATGGAAAGACCTTAGATGTCCATCAAGAAATGAATAGATAAAGAAGATGTGGTATATAGATACAGTGGAATACTATGCAGTCATCAAAAAGATGAGATCTTGCCATTTGTAACGCTATGGATGGAACAAGAGGGTATTACGCTAAGCAAAATAAGTCAACCAGAGAAAGATAATTATCATATAAACTCTCTGATATGAGGAATTTGAGAGGCAGGAATTTGAGTTGGGGGAAGGGAGGGAAAAATGAAATAAGATGGGATTGGGGAGGGAGACAAACCATAAGAAACTCTTAAACTCAGGAAGCAAACTGAGGGTTGCCAGGGGGCAGGGTGGATAGGGTGGCTGGGTTATGGACATTGTAGAGGGTATGTGCTATGGTGAGTGCTGTGAATTGTGTAAGACTGATAATTCACATATATGTACCCCTGAAACAAATAATACATTATATGTTAATAAAAAACAAACAAACAAACAAACAAGAGGGCTGCTGTATCACTTCCCCATATAGAAGTGGTAGATTTTCTATCTCTCTTCAGAGTCAAGTCTCTAGGTTCCCTTTTCAGGGGTCAACAGTCCCCTCCCTGTTCTGCTCATTCCCACCAACATATGGCATTTGTGTCCTGAGGCAAGGCAGAGCCCTCTAGGCCTGCTCCCCAATGGGTAGACCAGTGTTGCTAGGCAACCAGTTTAACATTCCAGGTCTTGGTCCAGTTATACTTCTTAAACTGGGAGATCCTAACTAATCTACTTCAAGTAGTTCCTTCTAGTAGCCAGTTAGTTTATGACAATGTTTGTTGCCTCTGGACAGGGAAATGAGATATTTTCAATCCACAATAGGCAGGTCAGCTTACAGAAAAGCACAGTTACATAAGTACTACAGTTTTAGCTGTTTTCTTCTATTCTAAAATGCCCTAAAGAGGATTTTTTTTAAATTTGGGAAAAAATCTGAAATGCTCCATTATGATGTATTTGCCTTGATGACGTGCTAACTCAAAATATGCTTACTAATTTAATATGACATTTTCGGAATCATGCATTTTATACTCAATCATCCTTTTCATTCCCCTTAGCCAACAACTATTCCAAACTTTTACCAAACACCAGAGAAAACTTAAAATAGTGTGACTTTTAGGAAACAAATGGTCTATTACTTGTAGGCCTTTAAAAGAGTGACAATACATCTTTTACCCTAGAAAAAAAATTTTTTTTAAGATTTTATTTATTTGACAGAGACAGACACAGTGAGAGGGGGAATACAAGCAGGGGGATTGGGAGAGGGAGAAGCAGGCTTCCTGCTGAACAGGGAGCCTGAGATGGGACTTGATCCCAGGACCCTGGGATCATAACCTGAGCCAAAGGCAGACACTTAACGACTGAGCCACCCAGGCACCCCTACATTAGAAAAATTTTGAACATAAAATGGAGTGTTCTTTGTTATTACCCTGGGACATGTTTAAATTAGACTGTCCTGGTATACCCAAATGGCAACCTTGTCTATGGAGAAAAAGCCAAGACAGTGGGTCTTCATGCTTTCTGATTAGCAAATGAAGTCAAACCACTTACATATGAGATTTGATATAGTTGATCCTCATCATTCTCTGATTCCAAATTTGTGAATTCTTTAACCAGCTAAAATTTACTTGTAACCCCCAAATCAATACTTCCAACATTTGTCAGTAATTTGCAGACATGTGCAGAGTGGTGAAAATTTTGAGTCACCCAACATGCAGGTTCCCAGCTAAAAAAACTTGTTTCAGCTCTTGTACTGAAAACAAGTGTCCTTTGGGAGGTCTCCTTAGTGCCACATTTCCCCCCATTTCGTACTTTTGTGTGTGTGTGTGTGATTTCACTGTTTAAAATGACCACCAAGCATAGTCCTGAAGTATAATGTTTGTAAGTACAAGAAGGCTGCAATGTACATTACAAAGAAACTCCGTATGTTAAATGAGCTTTTTTAGTCATGAATTATAATGTTGTTGGCCCTGAGTTCAATGTTAATCAACAATATAGATTAAGTAAGATGTCTTTAAACAGAAACACATATAAGACAAGATTATATATTAATCCATTGATAAGAATGCAAGCAGCACAAAACAAATGAAATGATAAAATAATTAATGAATTAGACTTGATCAAAATTAGAAATTTCTGATCTCAAAAGACATTGGTAAGAAAATGAAAAAATAAGCCACAGACTAGGACAAAATATTTGTAAAATAAAGGACTGGTTTCCAAAACCATGTAAAGAACTCTCAAAACTCAGTAATAAGAAAAACAACCAACCAATGAAATGGATAAAACATGTGAACAGACTGCTCACCAAAGAAAAGGAACCACGACTGGCCCCCACTAAAAAAATAAATCCTCATTTGCACTGAGCTCTCCATCAGTCTCAACTTCACTCTCCAAATTCCTGAAAGCTTAGCCAATGTCCTCTTTATTTTTTTATTCTAACTCACTTCAATCCCCTTTCTACCTCCATTTCTTTTCTGAAACTGTTCTAAGAGAAGAATACTGTCAAATCCAGTACTTTTAGTTTTTATCATATTTAATTTCTGACCATTTGATGATAGCCACACACTCCTTGTATCTCTCCTTGTCCTTTGGCAAGATTTTCTGTGTGTGGCCCCCTACTTCCTTCCCTTCTCATTCTGGATGTGCTCTCTCAGTTTTCTTATTCTAATCTTAGTTTTAATACTATTGACATCCTGAAACCTTCCAAATTTAGATCTCCCGCTCAAACTTCTCTCCCAAGTTTACCTGTATTTATAATGGCCCCCCCAGACAGTTCTGTCTGAACATATTGTAAGCTCCTCCAAATCAACATGACCAGAACCAAACTCATCAATTCCCCATGACTCCTCCTTTTGTGTGCTCGGTTAATGTTGTTATCTACTGGGTCAGTAAAAAGCACCACCAGAGTCACTCTTCATGCTCCTGAATTCTTTTTTTTTTTTTTTTTTTTTTTTAAAATTTTTTTTTTTTTTTTTNAGAGATCACAAGTCAGCAGAGAGGCAGGCAGAGAGAGGAGAGAGGAGGAAGCAGGCTCCCCGCCGAGCAGAGAGCCCGATGCGGGCCTCGATCCCAGGACCCTGGGATCATGACCTGAGCCGAAGGCAGCGGCCTCAACCCACTGAGCCACCCAGGCGCCCATGCTCCTGAATTCTTAACCCCGCTACACACATGTTCACTGCATAACTCCAGGGGTTGCCATTCCCTTACTGGTCACAACGGTCTGTCCAACCGTCCTCCACATAGCTCTCCGTTCCATTTTTTCCCCTTAGTTCTGGCTGCCTCTGCTTTGCTTTGGGCCCTCATTAGCTTTTGCTTTTCAATAGCCTCCCAGCTGGGCTCTTTAATCTTCATTCAATTTTCCACACAATAATTAGAGTTATCTTTTAAAAATCAAATCTGATTATGTTATTCCTCTGCTTACCAATCTTGGTTATCTCTGACTGACTTCAAGACAAAGGTTAAACTACTTAGCAGGAATACAAGGCCCAGTAATTAATTACATTCTGCCACTGACCTTGGTTTTCCAGCTCATATACTATTCCCTTCAACCCGAAGAAACAACTATCCAGTCCCAAAACATCTCTATTACTTGCACATTCTGTTCTTGTATGTGAAATGTTTCCCACATCCTCTCCTTCATAGTTTGGAAAATTGTCACTAATCATTAAAACCTAGGTGACAGTCCTTTCTTCTGTGTGGTCTTCAAGGACACTCTTATTCTTATATTCCAGTAGTTCTCAACCCTTACTCTTCATTATAATCACTTGGAATTAAAAGTATTGATGCCCAGCCTTCACCCACGAAAATTCTAATTTTCATTGTCTAGAATAAATCTGAGCATAGAAACGTTTCAAATGTTGGCCCAGAGCATTCTAATGTGCTGGATACCAAAGATAAAAATATTTAAAAGGCAGGATGGAGTTTCTGGCTTTAAGAATTTCACTGATGGAACTGGAGGGGATTATGCTAAGTGAAATAAGTCAAGCAGAGAAAGACAATTATCATATGGTTTCACTCATATGTGGAACATAAGGAATAGTACGGAGGACATTAGGGGAAGGAAGGGAAAACTGAAAGGGACAAAATCAGAGGGGGAGATGAATCATGAGAGATTATGGACTCCAGGAAACAATCTGAGGGTTACAGAAGGGGAGTGGGGGATGGAGTATCTCAGTGACACGTATTAAGGAGGGCACGTGTTGTAATGAGCACTGGGTGTTATATGCAAATAATGAATCATGGAACACTACATCAAAAAGTAATGATGTACTCTATGGTGACTAACATAACATAATAAAAAAATGTTTAAAAAAAGAATTTCATTGAAACAAGTAAGTTAACTGTCATTTACAATAAAAAGAAATACACAAAGTGAAAAGATATTCATGTCGAAGTAATAAAGGATGTGGGAGGAAAGAGTATGCTGGGAAAAGCCCCTGGTGACGCCGACCACAAACGCACAAAATATTTGGTAATTTTTTATTTGCTTGTAGAATTTTTATTTGCTTGTAAAAACATGGGTGATAGTTCAACTGATCTGTAATTAAATCACTTTAAACAATATAACAAAAGAGCTGTTTGGTAATTAATCACCATTGTATCTTTAATGCCCAGAACAATACCTGACACATGTTAGACACTCAAAAATGCTTGGTAAATAAATAAATGGTCAATAGTAGCATTTAAACTGTCTTAAGAAACTGGTTCATAATAAATATCAATGTTAATTGCAAATTAAAACTAAGCATTATATTTTTATGTATTTTGGTATTGTATTTTGATAGATAGAGACTACATATGTGTTCTACTTCTTGAATGAGACAGATCATTTTAAATTAAACTGAGAAAAAAAGTACTGACAAAGCAGTTCACTTTCAGTAATCTGGGTTTTCCCGAATAGTGACATGTGAACCAGTCATTTCGAATTGGACAGTTTTTTAGTTCCTCTTCAAGAATCTGAAATGTAGGTCAGGGCTTTGCTGACATTTCCATTTGCCTCGTTGCTAAAAATCTGAAGTGATTATTGACAAGCAGGCAGTGGAGAAGGAGGACATGACGCAGGCCACAAGATAGCAACCTGGTCCTGAAGTGGAATTACGTGCTTCCAGCAATTGAAAGGTAAAGAGACAATGATCACCCAAATACTTAAAGACAGCTATATTTTCTTTTGGAAATATATGGGCCAGGTTGTTTTTTTCTTATAAGTTCTTGTGATATTTCATGTGGTGATTACTGATGAAAGCTGAATCTAAAATAATGTCTGATATCACATCACTTTAAATAATAATTATTGCATATATTCTATTGAGTGAATAGTTAAACGTCTAACCAGGAACATGTTAGGCCTTGTTTTGCTTATTGTTTATAAAAAGAAGACCTAACATTGCTAACAAATTATAGAAGGGATTCCTGTATTCATGCGGGTCATGGGGACCCCAGTTTGTAAAAATGTTATTAGATATGGGGCGCCTGATGGCTCAGTTGGTTGAGCATCTGACTCTTGATTTCAGCTCAGGTCGTGATCTCAGGGTTCTGGGATCGAGCCCGACGTTGGCTCCGTGCTCTGCATGGAGTCTGTTTCTCCCTCTCCCTCTGCTCCTGCCCCCGCTCATCCTCTCTCTCTCAAATAAATAAATAAAATCTTTAAGAAAAAAAATGTTATCAGATACTTTATGCTATATGACGAGTCGCGATTTCATTTTGCTGTTTTATATGAAAGGTTTGGGTTTTATTAAACAGATAAAAATAATTAAGGGCGCCTGGGTGGCTCAGTGGGTTAAAGCCTCTGCCTTCGGCTCAGGTCATGATCCCAGGATCCTGGGATCGAGGCCCGCATCAGGCTCTCTGCTCAGCAGGGAGCCTGCTTCCTCCTCTCTCTCTGCCTGCCTCTCTGCCTACTTGTAATCTCTCTCTCTCTGTCATATAAATAAATAAAATCTTAAAAAAAATAAATAATGTTGGTTATTGAGTAACTGAATTATTCAATAAGGTAGGTAACTGACGAAATAATGCAACTCTAATTGTGAACTAATGGCAATATTGTTTGGAATTTATATAATGGGTTTCTTTTGAACTGTCTACAGACGAAAAGGCTTATGTATATATATAAGTATACATATATACATATATATATATATAAGTATACATATATACATATATATATATAAGCACATACATATATAAAATTTTAACTGGTGAGAGCACCTATGCCTTTGTCTCACTTCATCTTCTGTCATTTTGAATGCTTTCTTTCTGGAAGTTCTTTTTTCTTTTTCTTTTTCTTTTTTTTTAAGATTTTATTTATTTAATCGACACAGAGAGAGAGATACAGGGAGAGAGGGAATACAAGCAGGGGGAGTGGGAGAGGGAGAAGCAGGCTTTCCACTGAGCAGGGAGCCCAATGTGGGGCTCGATCCCAGGACCCTGAGATCATGACATGAGCCGAAGGCAGATGCTTAATGACTGAGCCACCCAGGCACCCTCTTTCTGGAAGTTCTGCAATTTTTGTCTTTTCCCAAGTTTAACTCATCAAAGACTGATATTTCTGGAGCTACTTAGGCACAGAAATCTGGCCAGGAGAATTTATCATCAGGAGTTAAAGCAGAGGTTTCTGATGAGAGAGATAAGATTAAAAGAAAGTGTATTTTGGGCGCCTGGGTGGCTCAGTGGGTTAAAGCCGCTGCCTTCGGCTCAGGTCATGATCCCAGAGTCCTGGGATCGAGGCCCGCATCGGGCTCTCTGTTCAGCGGGGAGCCTGCTTCCTCCTCTCTCCTCTCTCTCTGCCTG
>LNAC01000132.1:1708141-1792294 GCA_002007465.1 Ailurus styani | reverse complement strand
GCCTCTCTGCCTGCTTGTGATTTCTCTCTCTGTGTGTCAAATAAATAAATAAAACCTTTAAAAAAAAAATATATATATATATATAAAATTAAAAAAAAAAAGTCCTAAGGATTCAGTTTGTCTAAACTTGAATTATTGATCTTATTTAAAGCAGTCGGATGCTTTCTTAAAACTTCCTTTTCATGTCTTTGGACTCAATGTCCTCTTAATAATGATGGAATTATTTTTATCAGTACTTCAACATTTAAATATTTATAATTTATACATAAATGTTCATTATGTAGATGGAAATATTCAATTACATTTGTATTATACAAGAAGTTAATTCTTTAAGCATTGAAGTCTAAAGATAAGGACCTTTTAAAATCAAATACTTACCTTTATCACTATTTTAAGATATTTTAATGCAAGTATTTCCAGAAAAAGACAAAAATATATTTTCTTTGATGTGAATTTAATTTAACTGATACTGCATTGCACTGTCATTTGAGCTTATGAAAATGACTTTACATTTTTATTTTGGGTTATAAAAGTAATACATTCACTATATAATTTTTCAAACACAGAAAAATGAAATTAAAAATAAAAAATTAGTCTAACACACAGAGATTATCATTGTTAATATCTTAGTGTATTTCTCTTCATTCATTCATCTGTTTCTGATATTGAGCCTATATTAAATATGTTGTTCTACAATTTGCTTTTTAACAAAATATATTCTGAAAATTTTCCCATATTATTAAATTAATGATGAATTTTAAGTGGTTATTAAGCAATAGATTTTTGTTATTAGTAAGAGTATGATTTTATTCATTAAACTCATAATTTTCCTTTTTCTATTAAGATTTTATTTATTTGAGAGAGGGAGAGAGCACAAGCAGGGAGAGCAGCAGAGGGAGAGGGAGAAGCAGCTCCCCACTGAGCAAAGAGCCCAATGGGGGGGGTCTCGATCCCAGGACCCTGAGATCATGACCTGAGCTGAAGGCAGACCCTTAACCAACTGAACCACCCAGGTGCCCCTAAACTCATAATTTTTTGATAGAATTAGCCATTATCTACAGAACAATGAAAGACTGATTGAGTAGATAGAGAATGGGGTTTGGATTCTGCAGTGCCAAGTATTATTTCTAATCTTACCTTTGAAAAATAGCATAGCCTCATAATGCCTCAGTTCTCTACTTTAAAATAGGTGAGCTAATTATATTTGCTCTTGAGACAGAGTAGCTTAAAGGCTGACTCTAGTTTTGTATCATGTTGCTGAGTATCAACAGAAGCACGGTAAAAGCACATTATAATAAACTCGCCAGTTAAAAGCTACAGTTAGTCCTAAAATTTTTTTCCAACAAAAATCATTTAGTTAATAGAAAAGAATAAAATTTAAATGCAACAACGTATTCTTTTGAATCTCTCATTTTAATGTTTTACATGGAATTTTTAAAATTTTATCTATTTGTTTCCAGGAATTACAAATATAAACTGCTCTGGCCACATCTGGGTAGAACCAGCCACAATTTTTAAGATGGGTATGAATATCTCTATCTACTGTCAAGCAGCAATTAAGAACTGCCAACCAAGGAAACTTTATTTTTATAAAAACGGCATCAAAGAAAGATTTCAGATGACAAGAATTAACAAAACAACAGCTCGGCTTTGGTATAACAACTTTCTGGAGCCACATGCCTCCATGTACTGCACTGCTAAATGTCCTGGATATTTTCAAGAAACACTGATATGTGGAAAAGACATTTTTTCTGGATGTAAGTGTTGGGGTGCATTCAAAATTCAAATGAAAGCCATCTAGCAAACTAGTCTAAAATCTTGTTAGGGTGCATGGGTGGCTCAGTGGGTTGGCTGGGCATCTGCCTTTGGCTCAGGTCATGATCCCAGGGTCCTGGGAATGAGCCCCTAGTCCAGTTCCCTGCTGAGCAGGGGGCCTGGTTCTCCCTCTTCCTCTGCCTTGTGTGCTCTCTCTCTCTCTCAAATAAATAAATAAAATCTTAAAAAGTAATAAAAAATTAAATCTTATCTAAAAATAGAGACAAAATAATATAGTTTACTTCTTATATTAGTTTATTATAGGAATTGCAAGCCCAAATGCTTCCAGGGGCCAGACTGGTAAAATATGAGTCAAGGAGGCTGATGGGATCTGTGCAGAGAGGAAAGCACATAGATGGTCTACTGGGGACAGCCACTGCCCAGCTCCATCATTTATGACAATCCCAAATTCCTAAATGTTTGATTCTTTTAGAGAAGATAGAAATATAGACTTTCAATATCAACTCTATAAATTTTTAAATGTTCCTGATGTATTCAATAAACAACAGTTTAACACAAGCCTGTCCAAAGGGCATACATGAGGGGCAGTGTCCTCAGATTTTAAGTGTTGTTCTTTTCATCTGCTCTACACTTATGTTTTTTTATTTGCTTTCCAAATGACTATCATCTGCCTTGAAGCAGATCCCATCAAGAAATTTTGAGGCTAAGATTTAGGGAGAAAAAATAGTTGCAAATCTAGCTTTGTGCTCCTGCTATGCTTCTTACCAACTGTGTGACCTTGGGCCAGTTAACCTGTCTGAGCCTTGATTCCATGTCTGTAAAATGGGGCCAGTTATTCCAGCTGTAGTAAGCAACAAAATTTAATAAACTATTTGAAAGTATATTATACACTTTAAAGTACAAGACGAGTGTGTTAAATGCACTTAAAATTGCTTGCTTTTGATAAAACATGAGGAGATTCTGATATAATTCCCGGCTCCTCGTCCTACTTTCTCAAATGTGAGCCATTTTTTGTTACTATAATTATTAAGAAAAAAAATTAGAGGGTGGCTGGGTGGCTCAGGGGGTTAAGCAGCTACTGTCAGCTCAGGTTATAATCTCAGGGTGCTGGGATCCAGCTCCCACATCAGATTCCCTGCTCAGCGGGCAATCTGCTTCTCCCTCTCCTTCTGCCCCTCCCCCTGCTCTAGTGTGCACATGCATGCAGTCTTTCTCTCTCTTTCTCAAATAAATAAATAAAATCTTAAAAAAAGAAAAAATCACATTCATCTTAAAAATATTTGCTAAATTCAATTAGTATTTATAGTATCCTGAAGATGTGTAAGTTATCATAGTAATATGAGCTCACTTATATAATATGTACTTAATTCTTGGTTCTAGTTTTATGAGAAGTAGATCAATAGATTCAGCACTCTTTTAACCTAGAGATTCATTCCCTAGAGCATCTGGACCCACTCCAGTAAAGAAAGATAGAGGGCTTTGGGGTCTTTGTCATGCTCCCTTCATCCATACTTTTCGATAATCAAATATGAGTGCTTATTCTTCCTCATCTCCAGCTCTAAACTAGCAAGAGCAAGACCACCTGGTGGTCACCACTTGCCTGTAGAGTAGACACCTGAGAAGCAAGAGGTTTCCTTGTTCTAAATCAGGCCATTGTCACCCTTAATTCTGGGAGCCTGATCTTGCATGATTTTCATGCAAAAAAGAGCTACAGGAGGTGGTAGAGGTGAACTGTGGAAGGACCACAGTAAGTTTTGGGGTCAAAGAATAAAGTTGATCAACTCATGCCTTAAATTGATAATAACATACTAAACTTGCCCTAAATCGTGATAATTGAAGGCACAGGCAGACATCTTATCTGATGTATGAGGATTCCTTAGCTTGTCCACATCCTCAGGAAACATAAACATCACTTAGTGCTTAAATATTTTACTATTTATCATTTGCGGGTGGAGGTGGAGTGTTGAGAGAAGATACAATTTCTTTGGAGGGCAAATAAGAAGTTTTCACAGTTATGGGGAAAGTTTAGCTTTTAATTTAAGCCAGAGGAAGAAAGGAGGCAAAAGAAGTATGGCCTCCTTCCTTGGGTTAATTTGAGTGACAAATTACCCTTAACAGCTCTTCTAGTGTCGCCCCCAAATACAACCACCAGGCCACTTTTAGGGTTGGAGAACTGCCTTTGCTCCCCTTCTGGGACATCATCATAGAAGACTTTAGATTCTCTGCTGCTGGCTGCTTAGAAAGAACATCACTCTTTCCATTTATGTACTCTTTGACTTCTTACATAGGGCTCTGGTTATGAGTGTGAAATTGTAACTGCCAGGTAAGAATTTACTCTAACTCTTGGACACAAGAACCCCCATGTTCTTGGGCTCTGCATTCTTAGCAAACAAAACTTCCTAGTTAAGTAGGTCAAAAAAAGTTTTTTGAGGGTTTTTGTGGTACTCTAGAAATCACATTGCTTTCACTGGGTTACCTGGATCACAGGATATTTGTCCTGTAAGCTTTACTATGTTAACTTATCATCACTGTTTTGAATAAAATGATTATGTGTATTTTTTTAGACTGGAAACAGATCATAAAAGAGAGAGAAAATAAATGAGTCAGTGCTTTCTCTGAAAAGAAATCCAAATATATTTGAAAGCTTCTGTACCTTAATATGTAATTTGTGAAATATAAACTATTATATCACAATTTCCATTTTTAGTCATCATTTTAAACCCTTCCTAGAATCTCATCTGTGATTAAATGCACACATATTATGGGAAGTGTGTTTTATCAGTTTCACACCAATAATGGGATAAAATATTATAATATGTCTTTATTCATTTAAAAATACCAAATTACAGTAAACCATAATGGAACAGTCTGTTGCCACGTAATCGTTTATTTAAAAGTTTAAATATCTTTGACTTAAATTTTGACCATCTTTTATCTCTACTTATTGGGAGGAAAGCAGACTTTTTATCCAATAAAAGTCCCTGAATATTTGTCTTTATCATTGCTACCTAGTATCATTCCTGGCACAATTAGGCCATCCTGTGCTCTCCTTGGGAAAGGAATTGCAGTGATCTTTGCCAGAAACATTGTGCCTCTGTTCATTTTAAATTCTCCTCATTATCATTTTATTAATCCAGATAATTGAATTATAAGATAAACTTTACTGAGTGGTTGCCACACACCAAAAAATGTTTAAATAAATGCTAGAGATTCAAAGAAGAAGGACTCTACCTTGGAGAAACTCTCAGTAGAAAATGATCCTTGGCTAGACTCTGAATTAATAAGAAATCTGTCCTGTGATTACTAAGTGCTCCAATAATAGGGAAGGGATGGGACTGGTAGGGAAAAGCAAACACACAAGCCTCATCCTTGTATATTTCAGAGTATTCTCTAGTAGCTGACCACATAGCGGGTTTTTTTCCTTGACGTTGGATAAACTGGCAATGAGATTAACAACAACCTGGTCTTACTCTCATAACTGTAATCATACTCCCATCTTTATATACTTCACATTAACAAATATTGCACTTATTTGCATGTGTGTATATAATCTATTTGATCTTTTTACAAAGTTAATTAACCAGGAGGCATTTATAACCCTGAGCATTCACTTTATATAGAATGATGTGGAATAACATAGCCCAAAAGATTGACCATTGTCTTTTATGATGGCCAAATCAATGGTACTCTAAAACCAGAGAGGAAAAATAACTTTAGCACAAATCACTGTAATCAGTGAAGGACCACAACTCAATCAATATTCAAAATGACTTAAATTTATGTTTCCAGACCTACCTCCTTTAAGATTTAAATAAAACTTAAATATTTCTTTTCATTTATTTGGAGTCCAGTTTCTCCCCATTGTAACTCAATGCTACAACTCACCAGAATTTTTTTAAGTACCTTAGTATGATATTACTGCTTGAAATTGTTTTTTAATTGTAAAATCAAAAAAAACATAAAAAAATTGTAAAATCAAATTGCATACAATATAGAAAGTCTTTAAAAATTTAGACCGGCAGAAAGGAAATACCCATCATCTCTACAATCCCATAATCTCACTCCTAACAATCCCTCTTTAATAATTTGAAATATGTCTTTCAAGTTGTAGTTTCTCTCTCCCTCTCCCCCTTTCTCCCTCTCTCTCCTCCTTCCCAACCCCTCTCTCTCTGCCTCTCTGTCTCTCTCTCAAACGAGATCACTATATAACACTATTTTGAAACCTGCATTTTTTGCTTTATCATTTGGCCAGAATTTCCTTAATTAAGTGTATTTCTAGTGCTTTCCAGATCATGGATACTTAAATTATCATCTACAACTTCGTTTTGGGATATATTTTAGGAGTGTGTTATAGTTTACTTATATATGCTGCAGAAGTCAAGCTCAATGGTGATTGCACAGGTATCTCAGAATTTGTTGATTAGAAAGTCATTAATGACTTTAGCAACAGTGGTTTTGGTGGAATTTGGGTCTGAATCTTGATTGTCTGGTGTTCAAGAGTAACTGGGAGATGAAATAAAAGATCAGTAAAATATAGGACCATTAGTCTAGCTGTTAAGAATAAGAGATACAGTGGTAGGTGAGGAGAGAGGATTTAAGGTGTGTTTTTGTTTTTGTTTTTGTTTTTGTTTTTGTTTTTGATGAGAGAAACTTGATCATATAAGTATCCCCAGAGAATACAGTGAAGTATTACAAAGAAGAATAGCGATGCTTGATGGCAAAATGGGTTGTTAGGTGAGGTGGTAGTGATGGAATGAGGGAGGTACTGAGTGCTGATTGGGCTGGTTTCCTAAATAAAATGGAAAGTTTTATCAACTAACTACTTGATAAAGAACTTGTATGTTTCTAGGGTGGCTCCTAAGTGATACATTTTGTTGCAGATCCACCAGATGTTCCTGACAAGGTAACCTGTATCATTTATGAATATTCAGGCAACATGACTTGTACCTGGAATTACGGGAAGCCCACCCTCATAGACACAAAGTATATGGTGTATGTGAAGAGGTAGGTTCCTGCAACAGTTTAACACGAGCAATTCTACTCTAGTCCAGCCAGTGTAATGCCTCCAGCAGGGATCCAAAAAAAATGAGCCTTAAACAGTAAATGTACACTGATTACCACAACTCCCTAGTTATCATCAGTGCAGCTACCCAAACCCTTTTTGGGCCATTCATATTTTCATTCTCTGGGACAATGTGTTCTATAAACTTTCTATGCTTTAATTCATTGGTATGTAACTGGAGGCAGGGACTTAATGGCAATACAGCACAGAATAGTTTTAAAAGGACCTTAGCTTTTATCTCAGCGCTATCCTCTTTCTAGGGTTTAGGCAACTTGGTCAACCTCTCCAAATTGCCTTTCTTTTATCTTTAAAATGGGCATAAGAATAGAACCTAATGCAAAGGTTTATTCTAATTATTTCCGTGGAATTTGGCTTTTAAAGCATGTCACACAGTGCCAGGTCCACCATTAGCATTAAATTCATGGAAGCCATTAGTTATTAATAATGATCTCCAAATCTTAAATTTGGTGTCTGTATAGGCTGACCATCTTTTCTGGTTTGTCTGAGACTAAGGAAGTTCCCAGGACACAAGACTTTCAGTTTTAAAACTGAAAGTAATAACTGAGTGAAAGTGATAATTTTCTACTTGGAGTCCAGAAGACTTTGAGGAAATACTCTTGTTCCATTCTTACAATAACCAGACTTCAAGAGCCAAGATGAGCATGCAGCCAAAATCTCTTCAGTCTTATGCTTACAAGACAAATGGTTGATCATAAAAGTTGTACTACTTTGTCTAAATTAAATTGGGAAAACATGTATGCTTGTTCAGAAATGCCAAAATAGGAAAAGGTTGATATGAAAAAATCCCCTTCCCTCCAATGTACATATCTAAATTCTTTCTTCATTACATTTAAACTATATTCACATATATTAGTCTGTTTTGGAATCCTCTGTTAGTTTTAAAGTTGGAAATAAAACCATTAATTGAAAAAAAAAAAAGGTTAAGTTGGTCACCCATCCATGTTTCTCATTTTGTTTAGCTTTTTTTTTTTAAGAATGCTTTCAGTGGTGTATTTCAGATATACTTTTTTCTGTTTGTAATTCTCAAAAACACTTCCAAACTACTTATTTTTAAAAAAGCATTTATTTACTATTTGCCAAGCATTCAGCCAAAAGCTTTATATGTGCTACTTCATTTAATCCCTTACACAACCTTGTGAGGTACATATGATTATTTTTCTGATTTTTGTAGACAAAGTGACTGAGGCTTGGTGGGGTTAGATGATACATCCAGGGCCACATAGCTACAGAGAGGGAGACGTGGGATTTGAATTTGGGCTGGCCTGACTGACTCCTTCCCAATTTAGTTATTTTCTGCTCCTGTGGTGTGGGACCCAGACCACAGGGCATGTTTGAAAGATGATAACCAGGTTTCATCACAGTAGAAGAGAATAATCTTCCAATCTTGCTCTCTCTCTCCACCTGTGACATACTCAGAATAATTTTGATTAAGTGAACCATAAAAGGTAAAACCTCTTCCTTCAAGAAATTCTGTGTAAAAATTGGACAGATTTTATGAATAATTGCTAAGCCTGCAATCACCAGCTACATGCTACAGACAAGACGCTCACACTTTTCATTTTAAGAGGGGGTTACACAAAGAGATCAAAGAGTTGATGGAAACATGGAGATTAGGCATAGGTTGTGTTGTCAGGGGCACAACATCTTCAATCCTCAACTCCACCTTGTAAAATAACTATCATTACTGTCCCTATTTTACAGTGCTCATATTACCTCTCCAAAGTCACTTGGCTAAGTTGGTAAGGGAGCTGGGTTCTAACACAGGTCTGACACTTAACCTCTACCCTTTGTCTCTAGGGTAAAGTAGTCCTTTTGACATGCAAACAGGACACAAAAACTTAAGAGTCTCCTTATAAAGTCAACTTTAGGAATTTGAAAATGAAGGCAGTATGGAAGCACCCCCAACAATGGAAGCTCACAGGAAAGCTAGATAGTGCCAGATTGACAGAGAAAGCATGGCACCTTGAGGATTTTTGTTATCTCCTGGAACTTTTACTACCTTATGGGCCCAATAATCTTCATTGTTTTTTTTCTTTCTTTTTTTTTTTTTTAAGATTTTATTTATTCATTTGACACAGAGAGAGAGATTACAAGTAGGCAGAGAGGCAGGCAGAGAGAGAGGAGAGAGGAGGAAGCAGGCTCCCTGCTGAGCAGACAGCCCGACGCGGGCCTCGATCCCAGGACCCTGGGATCATGACCTGAGCCGAAGGCAGCGGCTTTAACCCACTGAGCCACCCAGGCGCCCTTCTCTTTCTTTTTAATATAACAGCTTTATAGAGTATAATTCACATACCATATAATTCATCTTATTTTAAGTACAGCATTCAATGACTTAATACAGTCACAGAGTTGTGCAACCATCACCGCAATTTTAGAACATTTTCTAATGCCAAAAGTAAACTGTATCTACTAGTAATCACTCCATTTCCCTCAACTTTCCCATCCTGAGGCATCCTCTGGGGATTTGCCTACTCTGGACACTTCATACAGTATGTGGTCTTCTGTGAGTGGCTTTTTCACTCAGCACAAAAATTTCAAGGTTCATCCATGGTCTAGCATGTATAAGTACTTCATTCCTTTTTGTGGCCAAATAATGTATGAATATATCACATTTACTTTATCCATTCATTAGTTGATGGACAGTTGGGTTATTTCCACTTTTTGGCTGTTATGAGTAATGCTTCTGAGATATTCATGTACAAGATTTTCAGTAGACACAGGTTTTCATTTTTCTTGGGCATATAATTTGGAATAGAATTGCTGGGTCATACTTTAATTCTGTTTAACGTTTTGAGGAACTGCCATATTGTTTTCTAAAACAACTGCATTCCCCCCAGAAGTATATGAAGATTCCAACTTCTCCACATTCTTGCCAACCCTTATTTTTATCTTATTAGTTATTGCCAACCTATGAGGTTATGGGTATGAGTGAATTCTTTTAGGTCCCACTTACTTGCTGTCTCAGGTTCCTAACAATTAAATTGCATTATAAATTTGGAACAGGCATACCACAATTTGAGAAGATATATTTGTTGAACAAAAACTTGCCAATCACCATCTATTTAGTATCATAAAAAAAGTTCTCCAAATATTTTGACTACTTACTGTAGATTTCTCTTAAAATCCATGAATGCATTCAGTTACATATGTTTAAATTATTTACACACGGCTTTTTTGAGAAATACATCTAGCTTATAATATGAGAAATACCTATAGCAGTTATGAGTATTGAGATTGTTCTCAGTACTCAAAAAGTCACCTTGAAACCATTAAAAATACATTTATGAAAAGACCACGCTTTCAGAACTATCCATTGGAAAGAACGGGGAGTTTCAAGTTTTACTTTTGATTTCCAGTTCTGAGATTTATCAGTTAGTTGTCTTTTATGATGCAAAAAGCAGGAAATCCAAATGCAGTGACTTAAACAGATGGGGCTTTACTTATATCGAACCATAGCAGTAGGAATTACAGAGCTGGCATGATATCCCAAAGGCTTTTTCCACCTTTCTCCTCTGCAAGCTTTAGTGTGTTGGCCTTAATCCTCAGAAGCTGCACTTCTAGGCTTTTCATCCGAGTCCCAGGCAGGAAAAGTGGTGAAGGAAAAAGAACATTCCGCACCCCCCCCGCCCCCGCCCCATAGACTTCCAGTAGCATCTCATTGGCCAAACTGGGTTACATGTCTCCTCTATCCGGATGGGAACCAAGGAGAAGGGCATTGTTGATAGAATCTAGTGTTATCATCTAACAGTATCTGCCATAATTTCTAGCTGTGTGATCTTGGAAAAGTTATTTAGCTTTGCCAAGCTGTAGTTTCCTGTGAAATGAGGATAATACCATACTGGGTGTTCCAAAGTTTATAAGAACACAAACTATAAAAAACTAATTGCAAATAGGAAATGCTTAAAAACAACAACAAAAAGGCAGAGTATTATGGTGGCACTTAAGGCTGACATCCTAGGCTTGTTTGATTTGTTCTTACATCAAAACCTGACTGATCTGGGTGAGGAGATGAACATAAGGCCATTAAAAAATGATCATTTACAAGATTTTATAAATAATAATTCTACTTATATTATTTTCCAGTAACAGTAATTTTAAGCAGATGAATATCTAGAAAGAGATGTTAAATGCTCTATAAAAGTAAGAGTTTCCTGGAAAAAAATAAATAAAACTAAAAAAATACAAGTAAGACTAATTTTTTAGCTGTTGCACATATGTCAAAGGTAAACTCATTCATTCAGACTAGAAATGTAAACTCAGTATGGGCAAGAGTTTTCATTTTGTTCACTGCTGTATCATTTGAGCCTAGACTGGGGCCTGGTGCATTGTAACTGCCAATTAATATTTATTAAGTGATTATTCTGATAAGTAAAAATAGACATTTCCCACATTCTCCCTTTGCAATCTAGTTAAATAATAGTAATGCAAAGTCTTACTATTAGAAAATTTTTTTCACTGTATTTTCCGAAATCCAACAGTAAATTATAGTCAGACTCAGACAAACTTAACCCAAATTCTGAATTAAGTCCAGATTAATGGAATTTTATCATATTTTTAAAAGGACCTAAAAGATGTGAAGGATTAGCATTAAAACGAACCTTCTCCTGTAGCAAATTCAAAGAATGAGCTCCTCTAAGCACAAATTGGAAAAGGGGATAAACATCTGTTCATCTTATAATTAATAAAAAACACACCAGTGAGATGAAAAAAAATTAGAGAAAAGAAAAATAATTTTTCTAACTATCAAAAAGGTCTTTCCCCCCAGGAAAAAGTTTGTGGTTGAAGTAGTTTAAAAAGGTTTTTCTAGATCCTTGGTTCTCAGGGTATTTTCCACTTTGGCAGATAGGTATAGAGATCAGAATTTGCAAGGTTTCACTTCCAACCCATGTGGTTCTGTTTTCCAGTAAAATCACATATACAGGAGAAGTATTTTACCTCAGTCCACCCACCTTGTTCCACTCGTGGCAGAAAGGTGGCATTCCCTCTACTGCAGCCTACAGGTCCATCAGAGCTTCCCTTCTGGTGTTGGGTTGACGTTGTGTGAGAGAGAAATTGTATCTGTGTTACTTCAAAAGCTTTCTTTTCCCCTAGTATCTTTGTGGTGACCCCACCAGCAGAGCTGCACGGCCATTCACATACCTTCCTCTACCCCTCTGTATTTTGCTATATATCAGTAAGTGGTGATAGGAGAAACCAAAGAAGAAGAAGAAACTCTGCTAATAAACATCTACCTACTATTGTCTCTTATCCTCAACAGCTTCATGTAAATATGTTCTCTATCTTGGAAACTCTTGCAATGTCTACTGCAGTGTCCTCTACTCAATAAATACTTGTTGAATAAAAATGAATGCATGATGGCCCTTCATTCTATTCCATTCAAGCCAATTTAGCAAGTATTTATTTAGCATTTTGTGTCTTCTTATTACTATGTAAATCTCTAGAGATTTTTTTGTAGATATGCACCATGTCTGTGCACGACAAGGTCATAAACTTATTAGAACACCACCAATGATGGAATTTTCAGACACTGTGAAAGATTAGTAGGGCAATTATTTTTAGATGAAATATCATTTTAGGGTGCCTGGGTGGCTCAGTAGATTAAGCCTCTGCCTTCGGCTCAGGTCATGATCTCAGGGTCCTGGGATCGAGCCCCACATCCATTGTCCATCAGGCTCCCTGCTTGGCGGGGAGCCTGCTTTCTCCTCTCTGCCGGCCTCTCTGCCTACTTGTAATCTCTCTCTCTCTCTCTCTGCCAAATAAATAAATAAAATCTTAAAAAAAAAAAGAAAAAGAAATATCATTTTAGACCCCCTAGGGTCAATTGCCTATTCTGTCAATTCATAAGTTCTGCTTGTTTTTGCAATTTCTTCTCCTCCGTGCGTATATTCCTAATAACCAGAAAGAGTTCCTAGGCGTGATTCCAAATATTCTTAAGGCTGTGATGTTATATTTCAGTAATTCTCCTAGGGCTTAATAAGCAGTTCATATTTTTAAACCCATTTCCTTACTGATTCTGCACCCGTACTAGGAAAGCTAATTCCGGCTGGGGACAAACACAAACTTACTAACTGATGGGCCTTTATATTCATGACCATTAATCTCTATGCGGGCCCAGATTGCCACCCAGTATTCTGCTACCTATCACTGGCCAAGTCATTCGCCCACTAAGCCAATAATTATTTCATTACTTTTCTCTCATTTCTGGTCTCCAGTGTCTTTTCTCCCACCTCATTCTCTATCAATGACCTGCTTTCTACTTTCACTGAGAAAATAGGAGCAAACTTATGAAATACCATAAGTCTCCCCCATCTACTGATGCATAGACGTCTGACCCATATACTGGTCTTCCTTTCTACTACTGTGGATGAACCCTGAGGCCAACTCTCCACTTCCTGTGCTAGATCTTACCCATCCTGTGTCCTGGAGGACACTGCTCCAACATTTTCCTCTCTTTTTTCTGCATGATCACCTTTTCTATCTTTACTGGATCATTCCCACCAGCTTTCAAACAAGCTGCAGCATCTGCTCTCTCGAAAAATGCAAAATTCCTTGGTCCTTCCTCTCTCCACTACCCTATTTCTCTGCTCCTCTTTGTGGCAAAACTCAAAGAGTTATCTGTATTTTCTGTCTCTACTTCCTCTCTCATCTTTTCTTTAACCTAGTGTAGTCAAATTTTTGCGGTCCACTGGGACAGGTCTTATCAGTGTCGCTGACGACTTCCCCATTAGCAAATCCAGTGGTTTCTCAGCGCTTATCTTTCTTATCAGGAGCATTTAATTAAGCTTTTCACTTCCTTCTTTTGGCATGGAGGACACCACTCACTTTTGATCCTCCTCCAACCTTCCTCAATGCTTTTTTTCAGACTCTGGCTGTTGCCTCTTCATTTCCAGTAAAGTAATAGGTCCCCATAGCTTTATTCCTAGGATCTCCTTTTATCTGTATCTGTACTCATTACCTAAAAGACATAATGCAAATTTATGCAAAGTGTAAAATAAAGTGCAAAAAAATGCAAAGTGTAAAACTTCCTAATTTATCTACCTCAAGTTTATACATCTCCCCTGTCCACAGCTACCATATATCTAACATCTTATTCAGGACTCTCTTAGACATTCAAAAGCCATCTCTAAGCTAACATGTTCAATACCACACACCCTGTTTCCTTTACTCACACTGCATTCCCCTTCTCAGTAAATGGCAACTCCATCTTCATATTATTTAGGTCAAAATCACTGGAGTCCTCCTAGATTCCTCCCTACCATGACTTTAACAAAATTAATCAGCAAAACCTATTGTATTTGACCTCTTCTTACTACCCACTTTGCAATCCTGAGCCAAACCATATCATCTCTTATCTGGGTTAGTAAAAGAATTTCCTAACTGGTGCCCTAGCCTCCACTTTTGCCCTCCTATAGTTATTATTATATACAAGTAGCTACAGTAATTCTTTTCACATGCACCTCAGATCATGTCACTCCTCTGCTCAAAACCTCCCATTTCACTCACAAATCAAAGCCAGAATCCTTCAATGGCTCTGTGTGACTTTATAATAACTTTGAAATCTCTCCCTCCTCCAGACTCTCTGATCTCATGTTTAATCCCTCTCTATCAGCCTCGCCTACACCAAACATCACTGATATCCTTGCTGTTCTTTGAACAGGACAAGCAAGATTCTGCCTCAGAGTCTTTGCATATCTCTAGAATGCTCTTTCTCCAAAGAGGAGGAAAGTCATCTTCTTAGACAGGCCTTCCTCATCTTCATCTTCCTTAAAAAAAAAAAAAAAATCACTCCTACTTCTAGCACTTCCTAACCCCTTTTTGCTTTATTTTTCTTCTAAACCTTTATCACCGCATGAGATATCATATATTTACTTGTTTCCACCAGAATCTGTGCTCCGTGAAGGTTGGGACTTTATCTGTTATGTTTTGTTTGTTTTCAAGCACAAACTGCCCCACAAGGGGAATTTCATTAATGGCACTAGTTTATTTCCCTCTTAAAAGACCAACTGCAACCAAATGAAGTAAACATAACCTCAAGATTTTATTGTCTTCATAATATAACAAAATATGAAGTTTAGAACTGGATCGCCTGGTCCTTTCTCTTCTTATCTCCTCCCAATTCAAAATGCTTGCATCTCTTAATAGCCAGAATTCTCTTAGATCTGCAGTTGGGCTCAACACAGTCAAGCCTCAGTACAATCCTTCTTGTAGTTTTAGTCTTTTTCCGGAAAATCGGCCTAGTCTGCCCACCATAGCCAATCTACTTCCTGTTATAAGGCTGCTTTCCCTAGGCATAAAGAGAATCTTTGCCTTTCTTGTTCTGTGTCACTTTGTGGGGTTGGTGCTTGCCACACTTCTTTCAGAAAATCCAGCGGGTTTTAGAAACGTTCACCATGTTTGTGAGGGTGCTATAGGCTCAGAAAGAAAGAGTAGGACTTTTATCTGTTTTGTCCATTGTTGTATTCCCAGTGTCTAAAGTAGTGCTCAGACAGTAGCAAATGTTAAATAAATATTTGTTGAATGAGTGGCTAAATAAATAGAAAACACTATTCACCATTATTATCATAGATTGGCAGTATTTATTGAAAATCTATTAAAAACAACTAGGGCTAGGTCCATGGGAAACCTCAGAGACATATAAATCACGATGACTCCCTTCAACAAATAATCCATTATTTGCACAAAGAAACCAGAAATAGAAATAAGAAATTTGAAAACTTTACAATATATGGTTTTATGTAAAAATAGCTCCAAAGTTATAGTCATTCATTCATTATTACTGGTTCTTCATCTAAAACAGTGTTTGTGATCTAGGTGCTAATATGAAGGTAGACTTTAAAGGCAGAGTTAAATTACCTAAAAACTATGGTTAATGTTGGTTTAAGAATATATTTCCATCTTGACTGTGGTCTCAATATAAAAGATAAAAGAATTAGCCACAAACCAAGGACATGCATGTGGTTTTCTCTAACTGGAAAATACTCACAGATGCCCTACTTGCTACTTACCCATATTTGCCATTTTCTTATTTTCAGATTTGAAATTTTATTGAGCATAAGGTTAGCATACCTTAAAATAAACTCTCTGTAATTTATTTACATTCCGTCTTAGTTCAAAAGAAATATAAGGGAACTATGCAAACACCTGAATTTAATAGAAGGATTTGATTTCATATACAAGTAATACAAAAGAAATTTTGCTTGTTGAAATATAACAACTTTAAAGGTTTCATTTGTATCCTTTAGAATGTGTAAAAGTCTTACCATAAATACGTTTTAATTCAAAATAATAATTGTGTGTTTAATAAGCCCTTTATTGCATGTGAAGGCACTTTCTCCATGCTTCCTTATCTCACTCATTTATTTACTCATGATCACAATGATGTTATTCTTTCCGTTGTACACGTGAGTAAACCGAAGTACATAGAGGTTGAGTAACTGGCTCCAAGTCCCACATTTTATCAAGGGGCAGAGCTGGGATTTCAACCTAGACTTTTTTTTCTTCCTAAAACCCAAACCCTTTGGTTTTCATCATTATGACACGTCCTTGTCCTCTCCTGGTGCTCATAGTGATCTCCCTGCTCTGAGAGGAAAGAGGCAGCACTGGAAAATATGCACTGAGGGCTAAAAACATGAGCTGACCTAGAGTAGTTACTGCCACCTCCATGCCATGTAGACCCCTCACCCCATCCATGTTATCCCTGTTGGCTTTAGAGAGATTCCTTGGTTGCCTGCTGAGTTTATCCTACTCTTGTGGTGGCAAAAAGTTTAAAATACAGATATGTAAATTCTGTAGTATTTTGATTCATAAATGTATTTATTGCTTGGTAGAGTGAGGCTGGTTCCTCTTTTCCTCCCTGGAGTTCTGTGTCTCAGCAAGCAGGCCACTCTAGATTCTAAGAGATCATATTGGCCAGCAAGTTATAATCCTGGCTGGGATATTGTGGGGCTGGAGAAATTGGGGGAGTTGCTGAATAGACGCATAGTAGTAATAGGACCTGACATGCAGCTGTAGAGGTGAAATGATAGTGATTTTTAAACTCTTCCTTCTGCACAAATCTTATCAAGTCAGTCCACCAGGACAGAAAAAAGTTGATGGTATTAGATGAAGAAACTGAGCAGTGCTTGCCTCTGCAGCACAAATACTATAATAGGAACAATGCAAAGAAAATGAACATGACCCCTAATTGAAGATGACATATTTGTGAAGCATTTCTATTTGTTAAATATAAGAATTTAGGGTCCTTGTCTTTTCACCTTGTTCAAATTCCAAGGTTATTTCCCTCTAAGTTAGTAGATCTATATTAAGTTAGGTTTCACAATGTAATACAATTAAAGTAGGAATCTACAAGTAATATACCAAACAGATAATATAGAGCTAAGGCTTAGACCACGGCCACTGCTAGCAAAACAGGAACAAAAGATAAGATAAGAAAATAATAGTTAAAGAAATACTTCACCTTCTTTGGTTGGCTCTTAAGTGATGGAGGAAAAGTTGTTTAAAATGGCGAACTGAGGATATCAGAAAGGCAGCATACTGTTGACAACAATGGAGAAATGGGCAAGAAGAATAATTTACAATTCAGTTATAAATATGCTATAGTTCTGGTCTCAGGCCGATATCCAAATGCCGCTCCCAGTGAGAGTGCAGATATTCAGTAGTTGTATGTGTGGAACATTTTGTGCATTATTGTAATTGAAACCAGGAAGGTGAATGTGCTGAGGGAAAAGCAAGCACCAAGAGCTGATCCTCATTGTGGTGGGGTTAGAGGAGTAGGGAGGGCAACCCAAGTGAAGGGTTGAAGACAGAAAGACTTCACTAAGCACGTATGAGAAAAAGATGTAGGCTCTTTCACTCAGAAGACAGGGTCTGGGTAGCCAAGGGAAATAATATTTGTAAGTTATCAAGAGGGATGACTGCTACAAAGAGGATTCAGAGGACTTCACCTTGGAAAGGACACCATTTTAGAAGAGTAGTTTCATGGGAAAAGTGAAGGCAGAAATTACAGCAAAAAGCTTAAAGAACAAGTGGAAATGGCAATTTGGATGTAGTTACCAGGGATGGAGACAATCTGACTGAGAAACTTAAGAAAAGGAAATCAAAAGAGTTCATAGTTCAAAGGGTTCAAGAAATGCAAACTTAACTGAAGTCTAGTGAAAACCACTTTCATGTTATGAATGGATATGGCTATAGATAATAGTGTGTAAGAGTCTGAGGTGGCTTAATATTTATCTCCACAGATTTTCCTCATGCATTCTAAACCAACTGAGAGAAATAAAAAAGCCAATAGGTGAAAATAGAAATATAAAAATAGTTATGTTTAAATATTTTTAAAAATATATTTAAATAATGAAACATTTAAAATATTTTATAATATTTATTACTAATGAAGCTTACTAATGGAGAGCATGGCTTTGGTATGTGGCAACAGTAAACTTTCTAACACTAATCTTCCCAGAATAAACAGACTTAATGCCGTTGCCCTCAATCACAGCCAGTATTAGACAGCTGCACATCCCCACTTGGGAGCCAACTCCTCTAAATCCTATAGCTTATTGGAGAAGACCTGAAAAGGTCATTGCTATCGTTTTCTAACTCCCAAGAGAAAACAGGAGAGAGGAAGGGACTGTGAGGTGTGCAGTCCAGTTCTTCATTAGTAGGATCATTCTCACCTTCAAGAGGGATAAGGGAGGGACAGACAAGACAGAACAGAGGAGTTTTGAGGAAGTTTCTCCTCACAGAAACCAGAAGAGGGAAGAAATATTTCCCAATACTCTCCTCACCACTACCTCTACCCCCTACCCCCTAAAAATATTGTGGTGTAGAAATTTTTAAGACTGATTGATTGATTAAGTAATCTCTCCACCCAACATAGGGCTCCAACTCAGGACCCCCAGATGAAGAGTTGCATGCTCTACTGACTGAGCCAGCCAGGTGCCCCAGAAATTTTTAACAGATATAACATAGAGGCTCAAACTTGCTAACCAAAGCCAATGGAAATTAATAAAATTTAAAATTTTAGCCTTAACAAATAACATTCAAAATTTCATTAAGTTAAATTGGCTGATTAGAGATCCTCACTCATTCAGTTATAAAAACTTAGATAAACATAATTTGAAGTGATGATTTAGTAACTCTATCTGTCACTCCAAACTGTGCCTCTTCCCTCTATCTTCTCCATCCTCTTTGGCAGCAAATGACTTCCTTTCCCCTTACTTAATCAGCCACCAAATCCAGTCAGTTCTGGTTTCAAAGTCCACAGGAAGTCCTTTTGATGTTGTCTGCTCTGCTTCAAGTTACTTCTTGCACATTCATACTCCAGAGAATGAACTTGCTGAACTTTCTTGAAAATGGCATGCCACTTCATTTATTTTTTTTTGAACATGCCGGGGTTTTATTGTTGTTGTTGTTTTATTTTTTTCCCTGGAAGGTTGGTCTTTCTCTACCCCATCCAGATCTCTCACCCTACTCTGATCCTTCATGCCATTCTTACCCCTCACTCTACACCTGTAGAAATGTTTGACTCAAAACCCTTGTACTGAGTTCCTATGCAGTGCTCCTTCCCAGAGGTACTCATTTATTTCAAGCTCTGTCTAAAGTCAGCTTATCCAGTAGACATAGTAGGCACAGAGCCCAGGGCCCATGACACTTTCAGGAGTCCAAGAAAATGCTTAATTTCATTTAAAATCAGAAGAAAAGGGGTACCTGGGTGGCTCAGTCGGCTAAGCAGCTACCTTCAGCTTGGGTCGTGATCCCAGGATCCTGGGATCAAGTCCCACATTGGGCTCCTTGCTCAGGGGTAACCTGCTTCTCCCTTTCCTTGTGCCTGCTCTCCACCCCCCCCAATGTCAAATAAATAAATAATATCTTTAAAAAAATAAATGAATGAAATAAAAATAAAATCAGAAGAAAAAATAAACCATTAGGTCAAAGAAAATGTTTTAAGATGTAATATTAATATATTTGCTTTTATATCAACAATTGTAAAATAATCTATATAAACATATATATGTATCTATATAAGCATACAGACACCCACACACATATATACTATTTTTTTCTTGATGGAAGAATGAGTCCATAAAGGCAAAAGGACTTAGGGCCCATGAAAGTCATAGTGTGGCCCTGAAGAGTCTTGAATTTATTTATTTTTTTTTTAAAGATTATTTATTTATTTATTTGACACAGAGAGAGAGAGATTACAAGTAGGCAGAGAGGCAGGCAGAGAGACAGGGAGAGGAGGAAGCAGGCTCCCTGCTGAGCAGAGAGCCCGATGCGGGCCTCGATCCCAGGACGCTGAGATCATGACCTGAGCCGAAAGCAGAGGCTTTAACCCACTGAGCCACCCAGGCACCCTATTTTTTTAAATTTTCAAAATGAAATAAATTTTGTATTCTGAAAGCAGGCTAAAAAAGTAGCATCAAAAAATTGGGAAATAACTCATTCAAATCAAACATAACTGGTCATCATAACCTTTTTTTTTTTTTAAAGTTTAGAGACAGAAGAAGAGCAGCAATATCTTTCTTCAAGTTATATTAACATCTCCACTGATTCATTGCAAGGTGGCAAGAAATATTTGGTTTGGGTCCAAGCTGAAAATGCATTGGGCATGGAGAAGTCAAAACAACTGCAAATTAATCTGGATGATATAGGTAAAGAATGAGAAATAGTATGTCTTTACGACTAAACAACTCATTTGTGCTGACCTAGTCAAATGAAGTCTAGATCTCAAAGGAATTCCCCTGAAGGTCCTGCAGGTCATGATACAGAAAACAAGAATTACCCATAATTGACCTACCTGAGACAACTCAAAGATAAGTACTGCTACCATTTTGTTGCATATCCTTCCAGTCTTTTTTCTACATGGGTACATGTGGTTTTATACATATTTATTGAGAACTACTTATGTTCAAGCATTGTTCTACAGGCTAGGGATAGTAAGATAAGCAAGGTATCTGCTGCCCTAAATACCTTGCAATCTACCAGAGGAGATGGAAAGAAACAAGGATTATAATAAACTGTGATGAGTCCTATATTATGAGAAGTACAGCATACTAAAGAATTCTACTGTATATACTATTTTGGATGTTTTGGTGTTTTTTTTAAAGTTTTACAAAAAACATAAAAAATGGTGAATTATGTAGACATCTCTGTTTTTACCAGCCAGATTTTACAAATGTTAACGTTTTTGCTTCAGATATTTTTGACCTTGCCTTCTAAAACTTATAATATAAATACTTCTATTATTTAATCTACAATATTATTTTAATGGATGTCTTTAATTAGTCCCTTATTATAGGAGATGTAAGCTATTTTCAAATTTTCACCATTATAAACTATACTACCATGAAAAACCTTTTGGATAAATTTTTTCATAGTAGTTGTTTTCTTTTTTCTTTTTCTTATTTTTTTAAAGATTTTATTTATTTATTTAAGAGAGAGAGGGAGGGAGAGTGTGTGCAAGCATGGGGGGGGGCAGAGGGAGAAGGAGAAGCAGACTTCCAATTAAGCAGGGAGCCCAACACAGCTCCATCCCAGGACCCTGAAATCATGACCTGAGCCAAAGGCAAATGCTCAACCAACTGAGCCACCTAGGCATCCCTGTTTTCTTTTTCCTTAAGACAAATTCCAAAAGGTAATTGCCCCTGAGTTTTTTACAGCTACATCCCAGTCCTAAAGCCAAAGTTCAGTCAAAGAGCACCAAGTGAATCACCCTCTATTTGAACATCCTAGTAGCAATTATTTCTGTTTTTTATCATTAAGGATGATTTCAGTTAAGCTCATATTTATGAAGCACTTTCTTTAGTGCTAACTGCTTTTACATAAATTACCTCATTTAACCCCCCAAAACAACCCTATTTTGTAGAAGATATTATAATTTCTACTTGAGGGAATCAAGGCTAGGTGGCATTACAAATTTTAAGACTGTGGAGCTAGGAAGCTCTAATTCCAATATCCTCATCTTCTATCCTCAGTCTTTATTTAAAAGCAAGCTATGTGTCTGACAACTTCCCTGCTGATTAGTGATCTAGGGGATGTGACATCTTTTGCAGTTCAACATGGGTATCCTTTGGGGACCACTGGGGTCTTTCATTGGAACTAATATCTCAACATCTCAACTTCTGCCTCAACTACACTCAATTATTCCAGCTAACAGGTTTGGCCTAAAAGTCTATCCTTATGCTCTGAATATTGGATTTGAAAACAAACACTGCTGACTTTGATGATATATTCCACCATGCATAGAGATCTTGACCATGGGCACATGTTTTTGTAAGTTTACAGTTTGAGGTAGGATGCCATAAAATGCCCTTTTCTTAAAACAGTTTCCCTTCAGTGGATTAATGATGTTTAGAGGCCACCATGTCCTGTATCATTTTGGCAATATCATTTTTAGAAGTAAATTATTATTAGTAGTATTACTACTATTATTATCATTGTGATCTTATGATCCTACTATCATCACATCCATTTATTAAATGCCTACAGTGTAAATTAACATGTAATTAACATGTAAATCACACATTTTTAGAAAGATTTTATTTATTTATTTCACAGAGGGAGAGAGATCACAAGTAGGCTGAGAGACAGGCAGAGAGAGAGGAGGAAGCAGGCTCCCTGCTGAGCAGAGAGCCCCATGCGGGCCTCGATCCCAGGATCCTGAGATCATGACCTGAGCTGAAGGCAGAGGCCTTACCCCACTGAGCCACCCAGGCGCCCCACACCTAATTCTGGAAACAATCATACATGGTACTACTGTGCCCATTTTACAGATAAATAAAGAGATAAAATAATTTGCTTGGGGTCCCACAGTTAGTAAGGAGGAGAGCCAGTTTTCACTGCAGACTTGCTGACTTGTGAAGAAGGTTAATCACCACCCTGCCTCCCATAAAGGGAAAATCTCATCTGGCCACCACTTCCAAATCTGACTTCTCACACTATGAACCAAAGAGCCTCTTGTTTGGAGCTGTTATTCCACCTCCTTTTTTTTTTTTTTTAATTCAAAACAGACTCGCAGAAACTCAGGTAGAAAAACATAGGTTGACTGTGTAGGACGCTCCACCCAACAAAGCTACCGGATAATTAATGGATGAGCTATACTCATTTGTGACACTTTTAAGAATGAGACTGCAAGTTAGATAAATGAACTGTTCTGTGAAACTGGGGACAGAGGACTCTCCTGAGAACAATTTCCACATAATAGCTACAGGACTGGGCTTTAATTAAGTTAAGAAGGCTGTGCTGAAAGGCAGGCCTGAGCTACTAGTGCAGTAACACTGTGCCAAAGGGACTGTGAGAGGGGTACCTCAGCTTCTCCTATGGAGAAATAAATGCCAGTGCAGAAAGTGCAGTGTCCTCCAGCTACCATTTTGAACGTTAATTCTCACATAGGTAAATATATGTTGTTGGGAAGATACCAAATGACTTTAAATCTGGTTCTTCATTTCAATACAAGTGAAAACTAAACACATGGCATCTACGATGGATTTGACAGTTTTTAAAAGCCTAAGATACAATGGGAATGTTTGAAACCTAAGCAATGAGAACAAATGTTCAACATTTGCATCATTTAACATAGTCAAGTATTTATTATATAGCATGTTTATTTGAAAACATATGAGGTCATGCAAACCTAACAGCTTAACTCTCGGTTGCATTGACCTGCCCTGTGCTGACTCTATCTTAAACCTGACCTACTGTTCTATCTGCATTTCTCATAGGACTAAACAGACTTTTGCTCCCCGCCCCCCCGCCTACCAGAATATCTCTTTCTGCAGAAGGGTCTCAGGAATGCTAGTGCCACTACCAATAAGGCCTGACTCAGAGATGAGAAGAATGGGTGGGTAATTTAGCCTGAGAATTTAATTTAATTTAATTTAATTTAATTTAGCCCTGGGAAACAACTTCCCTGACTATAGAAATCTGAGAATACTGATCCTTATTATAAGAAGCCTACACTAGTAAAAGGAAATCCACTGTGGTATTCAGATGATAAAAGTTCAGTACAATAAGCTCTTTAAGTAGACTCATTTTGCTACTACTTCCTATATTAGCTTTAGCTTAAGGATTTTATTATAGGACTGTGCTTCTAAACAGAAAAACTTTAATATTTATATCTCTCTATAAATCATGTACCTGGGCATATAGTTTCAGATAATAAATCATTGATAATAAAACAGGCATAGCCCAAAGAATACTTTATACACCTAGAATAAATGAAAAGGAAACTAATCCATAGAGAATATTAAGCTATAATAATGGTCCTTAAAAACACACATATATCAACCAAATGAGCCACTCAGGTGGATGCCTGGGTGGCTTAGTCGGTTAAGCCGCTGCTTTTGGCTCAGGTCATGATCCCAGCGTCCTGGGATCGAGTCCCACATCGGGCTCTCGGCTCAGTGGAGACCCTGCTTCTCCCTATCACTCTGCCTACTTGTTTTCTCTCTCTGTCAAATAAATAAATAAAATCTTTAAAAAAAAACACACACATGTAGGCTCTTCAGTTCTGTGTTAATTAATACGTCTAACAAAGTCATGGGGTTTCATTGTTCTGTGGTACACACAGGAGAAATGGGAAGTGCCAATGATTTCATTCTGTTCAGACAGAACAAACGTACAAGAATTAATACAGTTTAGAAATACAGGAATTCCAGTTACACCATTACTCCTAGTACAACAAAACAATAGTAACATAACCCAACAGAATTTCAGTTTCCTTTTGAAAATTATTATCACAGAGCATGGCAATAATTTGTGAAGTCTTAGAGTCTTATGAGACTTACTTTGTTCAAATCATACTTTCAAGTACAGATTTATTTTAATAGATAATAAAAGAAGTTAGCAGTAGATTTAATTTTTCATGTAAGTTTCCCTATGATACAAGAGAATAAAAATATTGTGAAAGGTCTCAATTTAATATCTTATCAAATCAGATTCTCTAAACTAAATTTAGAATGCAAAACATCATTTTTCCTTAAACAGATACAGGAAGAAAGAAATATCTCCTTTATTTCTTTTTTACTCTCTTTTGTTAATAAGGCCATGCTTTGAAATTTCATTAGGGTTATAAGGGAATAGGGGGTGGGGGAAAGGTGGACTATGAATCCCACTTAAAAGACAGAAAATAGGTTGAATAGAATTCCACTTAACAGCAGCAGTTTTTTCCTACATAATAATAGCTTAGAAAACAAGAAAAAATTGTTAATTAGGTAATGAATTGTTTTTTAGTATTTTGAGTTTTAATTTGCCTATTTATTAATGAAAAGATATTGATTTCTCCCAAGGCAAGTTTTAAATTGCTGAGTCTTTATTTATTCGCTTATTTATTTATTCATTTATTTATTTTTCCAGTGATACCATCTGCATCCATCATTTCCAGGGCTGAGGATATAAATACTACAGTGCCCAAGACCATAATTCACTGGCATAGTCAAACAACAATTGAAAAGGTTTTCTGTGAAATGAGATACAGAACTACAACAAACCAAACTTGGAAGGTAAGCTAACTTTCACTCTTCTTTAGCACGTAAGTGAATGAAAGAAAAGTCTACCTGCAGTGGACTTAAGATGATCTATCTTACATGTTTTTCTGTTTGTCTGAAACTCAAACCACTCTAGCTTGTTGGGCTTTTTTATGTAATCTCTATGTCCAACATGGGGCTCGAACTCATGGCCCCGAGATCAAGAGTTGCATGAGCTACCAACAGCCAGCCAGGTGCTCCTTAAACCACTCTAGTTTTTTTCCCCCCTAAGATTTTATTTATTTATTTATTTGAGAGAGAGAGAGAAAGAGGGGGCGGAGGGAGAGAGAATCTCAAGTGGACTCCCCGCTGAGTGCGAGCCCTACTTTGGGTTAGATCCCACATCTCTGAGATCATGACCTGAGCCAAAACCAAGAGCCAAGGCTCCATCAACTGAACCACCCAGGGACCCTAATACCATTCTGGTTTTAATAATCATTATCATATGTTTCTGAACGGAGAGAAGTCTCCAGAAAATGTTCTCTTAACCTTTTTTTAGTTGCTAAATGGACAAGTATCTAACTAAGTGGGATCTATTTGGCTCCTTTTAATTCAGTGCCTCCTAGATTGAAATTTACATCAATGATGATATGTAAGATGTAAGCATTCTATGCCGAAATTTAAAGGGATCTCCGGTAATAACTTCAAAGAAAAGGACTTCAGATTTACGAATTTTTAAATTAAAAATGCAACTCAAAATGTAAAATTTTGTTACTAATATAGGCCTCAGGGATGCCTGGGTGGTTCAGTCCTTAAGCATCTGCCTTTGGCTCAGGTCATGATCCCAGGGTCCTGAGATTGAGCCCCAAATCCAGCTCCCTGCTCAGCGGGAGGCCTGCTTCTTCCTCTCCCACTCCCCCAGCTTGTGTTTGCTCTCTCACTCTCTCTCTCTCTGTCAAATAAATAAAATCTTTAAATAAATTTAAAAAAACTAATATAGGCCTCAGTCTTATATGAAGCTAAGGTAAAAAGTGAATGTCTAGACTAACTATCCTTAAATACCAATGGTAAGTTACTGACTGAGTTAGGAGAGGCTTAGGTACAAGGTTCGTTAATGAAATCACGTCACATGACAGTACCTGTGAACATTATAATAAAAATTAATTTGAACCATGGAAGAATACTGATCTGACTGAGGAAAAAGTTCCAATTTTGGTGTATTTTAAAAGAAATGCCATTTTATTCTTTTTAAGTAAAATAAACTGCCATTTAGTCAAACTAATTAAGGAGTGGAATTTCTGGCTTTGTTTATTTAAGAGTTATGTATCATGTTTGACTTTATCTGTTTTCAGGGAGTTAAGATGATATGTGTTTAACACTAATCTTTGGAGTCATGCTAACCATCAGCTTTGTTGCAGAGCAATGTGTTTAATTAAAGAGTGTCAAGAAGGTGAGGGTAAAACCATACTGATTTCATGGCATACTTTATTTTTTAAAAAATTTTTTTAAAAGATTTTATTTATTTATTTGACACAGAGAGAGAGAGATTATAAGTAGGCAGAGAGGCAGGCAGAAAGAGAGAGGAGGAAGCAGGCTCCGCACTGAGCAGGGAGCCCGATGCGGGGCTCGATCCCAGGACCCCGAGATCATGACCCAAGCCGAAGGCAGAGGCTTTAACCCACTGAGCCACCCAGGCGCCCATTTCATGGCATACTTTAAAGATTGTTCTCTAAAAATAAATCCCTGACATCAACTTTATTTACCCCTGTTCATTTAATCAGAAATGTGATATGAACTTTACAGTTTAGATCACATTTATACATGAGCCCATGTTCCGCATCATTTGGACAGTCACCAAGTGAAGATCCTGCCGGACTCATTGACTAAATAGTTATGGCATCTGTGTGCCCAGCAATTCTGTGCTTAAAGCCTGGGACAAGCAGGATAAAAACAAAACACAACTCCATGGTCAATCCTCTTGCAAATGTGGAATTTAGGTAAATTTGAAAACAACCAAAATGAAATCCTCTGAGTCTTAGATATTGAGTTAATAGGATTTTATTCTAATAGGACACCTGGGGCCTTTTGTTTAGTGTCATGATCATAGGATGAGATTGATAATACAGAACTCCCTTATTTGGCATAATTAGGAGGAGATTATAGGCTATGAGAATGTTTAGAAAATAGAAAGTAATTACACTATCAGTATCTCTGAATAGTTTTCAGAAACCATTTTCTGGTTGAAACTCTTGTTCTCTGCTCCCCTTGCTGGTGCTACTATGCCATTATGAGATTTGGTAATGCAGAAGCAGTCAAACAAAGGAACTCAAAGAGTACTTGTTATCTCATCTGCTCTTCATAACAATCCTTTGGGATAGGTAAGTATCAGCCCTGTTACAGAAATGAGGATCTAGAGCTGAAAAGAGCTCAAGCCAGTTTTTTTTTCTCAAACTTACACTGTCAGTAACTAAATGCCTCTCAGAGACCTTATGTCACTTTGGGCAGCCCCAAAATATTTGGGAAATCCAAAACCTGTATCCTATCCCTCTACCATGCTTCCTCTAAATCTAACCATTTACACAGAAAACCGTGAATTACCATTTCTATCCAGATGACCCCAGTCTAGTCAGTAAGAGTGAGAATGATTTGGGGCACCTGGGTGGCTCGGTTGTTAAGCATCTACCTTCCGCTCAGGTCATGATCCCAGGGTCCTGGGATTGAGCCCTGCATGAACTCCTTGCTCAGTGGGAAGCCTGCTTCTCCCTCTCCCATTCCCCATGCTTGTGTTCCCTCTCTCACTGTGTCTCTATCAAATAAATACATAAAATCTTTAAAAAAAAAGAAACTTTGATTTTTAACATTTGCTACCTTATCAATTTCATCTGGGTCATTGCATAAAGTATTGTCTTTGCCTCCTTATCGGGAGACAGGAAGTCAGAGGCAAGAAGAGGAGGAAGTATAAAGGAATACCGATTTGACCTTCGACTTCACCTGTGCCTCTGTCAGATATTACTTGAGGGAAGTTCTTCGAAGAGACAGGCAGCCATGCAGGAAAGCCATGTGGCTAAGTGCACAATTCTAGAATTTAAAGCCTGGTTCTGCCACTTTCTAGTTATGCAAACTTGGGCAAGTTCCTTATCTTCTCTGTGCCTCATTATTCCCATACCTAAAGTAGGAATAAGACAGTCACCTACCTCTTATCGATGTGGGGATGATCAGTTAATCTAAGAAGTTAGCCCAGAGTCTGGAATAGAATTCAAGTTCGGTAAATACTGGCTGTTGTTACTCTTCATGTTAACCTCCAGCACAGCCATGCAACAAGTTTGGTGGAGCAAAGGAAGCCCTCCTGAAAAATCAAGATTACTGAATTGAGATTGCTTTTCATCTCCCTTCAAATAAGGTATATAGACTTTGAAGTATTGAAGGGAACCAGCCAGTCCTTCAGGTGATCCTGCAGGGCTGACACCACAGGGAAAATATTTATCTACTTGTTGCTTATCTTCATGGATTATCTCCATGGATTATCTCCTTGGCACCTCAAGCTTGTATTAAAAATTAAGCTCACAATCTTCACCAGCAATCCTTGCCCACTTCTGTGTATCCCATCTCAAGAGCATTACCTTGTTGTATATCTATTTACCTGCTTACACTTATATTTCCCCATCCTTTAACAATAAGCCCCTGGAAGGCAGGCTGTTCCATAATCATTTTTTGTATCTCCAAATGTGTACTACATGCAGATAACATGTGAAACATTAGCTATTAATATTATTGTTTTCCTTTAATAAGAGCCCAACAGTAGTGATGGTAAGGCAGAGAAGTCTTCGCTGTACGTTCAAGTAAGGGGATTAATGGTGACTCATTTCTCTAATTAAACTCGACTAGGGTATTGGCAACCTTTTTTTTTTTTTAACGTAACCTCAAAATTTTATTGTCTTCATAATAAAACAAAATGTGAAACTTAGAAGTGGAGCTTGGCCCTTCCTCTCAGTTTAAAATGCTTGTATCTCTTGATAGGCAGCATTCTCTTAGATCTGCAGTTGGGCTCAACACATTCAAGTCTCAGCACAATCTTCTTTGTACTTTTTAGCCTTATCCCAAAAAAATTAGCTTCATCTGCCCACCATAGCCACTCTATTTCCTGTCATAATGCCACTTTCCCTGGGCCTAGAGAGAATACTTGCCCTTCTTGTACCGTATCACTTTGTAGGGTAGATGCTTGCTATACTCCTTACAGAAAATTCAGTGGGTTTTATAAACATTCACCATGTTTGCAAGAGCACTATCAGCACAGAAAGTGGCAAAACTTTTTATTCAAGGACCAGAGAGTAAACATTTTAGGCTTTGCAGGCCATAATGTCTCTGATCCAGCTCCTCGACTTTGCATTTGTTGTGTGAAAGCAGCCACAGGCAATATACAAATGAATGGTCATGGTAAAATTGTAAGTTTGGAAACAGAAACTTGAATTTCATATAACTTGCACACATCACCAAATATTCTTTTGATCTTCATACAACCATTTTAAAAATGTAAAAATGATTCTTAGTTCATGGAGTACATAAAACCAAGCATTCTTCGGGTAAGGTTAATAGAACAGTACACAGATAGCAAAGGGTCAAACTTTTGACCTTCACATTTCAAAAGTGTAAATGCAGGCATAACATGAAGACTTGGAAGAACCGTGATTATTCACAGCAAACTTTCTCAATCATCACCCACTCCCTCCTCCACCAAGCACTACATAAAGATTAACTGGGCAGAGAAAGAGGGAAGTTGGAAGGGTGGAGGGAGTTAGGAAGAGGAACCAAAAGAGTTTAGACAGTGGTAGGTCCCTGAGAAGGGCCCCTGCACCCTGGGCTTTGCCCCAGCTAGGGGGCGGGAGGAGGTGGGGATTAGAGACCTGCCTGACTAGGTCGGAGATTCTACTTCCCTCTACCCAGTGATGCTCCCAGAAACTTAATGTAACCCTAAGAGAAGAGGGTACCTCAGATTGATGGAGGATAAGTTTCAATGCCTCACCTCCATTCAGAATTAAGATTTTTTTTTAGCAAGACAGGGCTTACTTTTTTTTTTTTAAGATTTTATTTATTTATTTGACACAGAGAGAGAGAGAGATCACAAGTAGGCAGAGAGGCAGGTAGAGAGAGAGGAGGAAGCAGGCTCTCCGCCAAGCAGAGAGCCCGATGCGGGCCTCGATCCCAGGACCCTGAGATCATGACCTGAGCCGAAGGCAGAGGCTTTAACCCACTGAGCCACCCAGGCACCCAGAATTAAGATTTTAAATAGACATTAACTGCTATAAAAAATAGTCCTATTTCTTGTACTCGAGATCATACCCTCTACATAGGCACTCAATTATCTCTCTCAGTGTTTGTTTTAGCCTCTGAAAATACCTTGAGGTATCATCTTGTGCTTACAAGACCCTAAGTAGTCACCTGGGTTGCCTCATGGTGGAAAGAAGTCTGTATACAGTTCTGTAAAATTCTTCCATTTCAGAATTCTGGCTGTGTTTAGTGTATTTCTCTTCTTCAAGGGGACTTATCTATAAATGTAATGGCAAGAGATATCCTAGAGAATAACAACTCCCTTCCAAGAGAAGCAAATAGAAGCAGAGTGCATTTGAAAGTCAAACTTCAGCTACAAGTAAAATCTTTCCTGGATCCCAGAAGACCCTAGATGCTTGCCCCTCATACTTACATGGCAGAAAATTCCAAGGGCCAAGTGTGGAGACATAGCTTATGGAAACTCTGAATGGTACTTTAGATGGAGCATGACATCCCCAAAACAGAAACTTTCATGAATTTTACATTTTCAATACATTGAAGGTTTTGAAGATTTATGATAAGATTGCATTTTCACAGAAGAATCCCTCAGTAGGGTTGATAGTTTGTTCTTTTTTTTTTTTTAATCTTGACACTTTCAACTTTTTTCATGAGTGTTTGCTAACTGTTTCCTCCTGGTTGTTGCCTAAGTGCATTTCTAGATATATTTTACGGTTACTTTCAATCATGCTTCACTTTTTTCAGCCAATCCACTTATCACAACATACGTAAGGTATGTAAATGTCTTGGTTTCTCTCTCCCATTTGAACCAGCTTGTTAGGTGGTCGTCTTTCATTATGTTTTATAGCAAGTCATAGTTCTCCAGAAAATGATTTGTAAGTTTAGACCTCAGCTGTGTGCATTCTTATCTTCCATTGGGTTTTCATAGCTCAACATTCTTAAATGTTTCATTTTCTCTTTCCCACAAACATATATATAATAATGGTAGGCTTTATAAAATCAGCAAAAGTCTACAATAAGGACAAATTTAGCAGCTTAGTTTGTGAATAATTTTTTCCAAAAGTCATCACTAGCAAGTGAAATTTTTTCATCATTTATGAAGGATTATTGATGTAAATATCCAACTGCAGAGAGAATGAGAGAGAGAGACATTGAAAGGGAAGGGGGAAGAAAGTGAATTCAAACAATTGCTCCTACGTTCCCCACTTCTTCCATCCCATTAAAATCAGCTACTCCAAAATTAAGAATATATTACAATTTGGACTTGAGATTTAAGTTTGAATACACTGTCAAATACAAAACAACGTGTATTTCACTTTTAATGTTAAATAAGACATATTTGGTTATTTATGGTCATGTTTTATATAAAGTGCCCTATTCTTCTTTGTTTTCCCAGGGTCTAGAGGAGTGCCTAGAACATAATAGGTACTCCATACATTTCTGTCTAAATGCAAGAATTGTTTGTTTTCAAAGCACACTGTATTGTTTCATCATTGTTATTCATTCATTTTAGGTTAAAGAATTTGATGCCAATTTTACATATGAGCAACAGTCAGAATTCTACTTGGAGTCAGACACTAATTATATATTTCAAGTGAGATGCCAAGAAACAGGTAAAAAGTACTGGCAGCCCTGGAGTGCCCCCTTTTCTCATAAAACAGCTGAAACAGGTGAGTGTATTTATAAATTTAATCTCTTAGGCTTTTCTTTTGACTTCTGTCAAAAGATAAATACTATATATATATACTTTCTTCTTGTATCAATATTGACAAAACTATTGTTGGACAGGTGGTTACATTTAAATTGTCATTTTGCTTTGATTTTGTTAAGGCTGACTACAATTTACATAATGGTTCTCATACATTCTTGGGCATATAAACCAATTAAAAATCAGCTGGTATACATGTTCATTGTCCCTGCTCCTAGAGGGTCTGTGTCCATGGGTCTAAGGGAGTGGGCGTGGGGGTTGTTCAAGAGTAAGCATTTCTTACAAGCATCCAGATTGACTGTGAGGCATGCAATTATCTAAGACGTTGTTTTGAAACACATTATTAAGAGTTATGTTAAACTCTTTAGGCCACTCTGACAAAATATATTCTCCTAAGAGACACAAATCAAATCATATCAATAAATATTGATTACCTACTGTATGCAAAATAATCAGGAAGTTAAAACACTTAATTATGGAATTATTTAATTCTCTTCTCAGCAAAATCTAGTTGACTTATTGTTTTTCTTTAGATATTTCCCTGCTCTTAATATTATTAGTTTAATTTTCTATCCATTTACACATCATTCAATAAAATCTTGGCTAAATAGACTTCAACAGTAAGCAAAGTGAATCTATTGTAAATGTCGTAATACTCCATAATGGCTCTCATTAACCTCATGATGTCTCTCTATTGTAGGTAGCTTATATACTAGATTGAAATTTTTCTTTTCAGAGCTGAAGAACCTAATTATAATCACAAGGATTGTTAATACCATCTTTATTATAATACAGCATCTTGGAACTGAGGGTTTTTTTTTTAAGCACTTTAGCATACATTATAAACATTGGTGGCTGCCACATAAGCAGAGGAAGTGAAATGGCAGACAAACTAAACAGTTCTTTTGGCGCCCCCTAATGCCTAAATCTTAGAAATGAATTATCAAGGGAATAATTTGCAATGTTAGCAATTCCTTTTTATTTTTATTTTTTTTAAGATTTTATTTATTTATTTGAGATAAAGAGTGAGAGAGAGAGAGCACACAAGTGGGGGGGGCGTCAGAGGGACAGGGAGAAGCAGGTTCCCTGCTGACAGGGAGCCTGGTGAGACTCAATCACAGGACCCAGGGACCATGACCTGAGGTGAAGGCAGAGGCTTAACTGACTGAGCAACACAGGCAGCCCTATCAGTTCCTTTTTAAAAGTTAGTTTTTAAGTTAAATTATTCTTTCTTAAGTTTATATTGCTAAAGTTTCTTTAGACTTTAGATGCCATTTTATAGTAGCGAGAATTTAGTTGATAACTCAGTTATTTTTAAATGAAATTTAGAATTGTCTAGCAAGATGATTCAAATTGATAACTAATATTTACTTACCCTTTGCAAAGTACTCCTATGTATAAGCTTGTCTGATCTTGACACCAGCCATATTTGGTAGTCTACTTGGTACCATTTTACAAATGAGAAAACTGAGGCATGACTTGCTAAATAGCACATTGCTTGTGACTAATAACACCTAAACAAGAACATAAGTTTTCTTAGTCATCACCAGCTTCAGCAATTTCATCAATTTCTTTCTTTAACCAATTACATCAAAGTGAAGAAGCAGTTTATTGAAGTATTATACAAGATAAATATAGGACCACAAATGTTCTCCTTTAAAGGCAAAGGTCCTCAACCTCAGGTAGAAGAAACAGAATCCATAGCCACCCTACAATGAGTCTAAATGTAAAGTCTTTGTTTCCTTAGGGAGAAAAGAAATCACTTAAGAGGCAAAAATACTAGTTAAAATTAACTATCCCTGAAAAGTTGCATCTATCCAATTTAACATGTAGCTAAGAGGAACCATACAAATTTCTTCCAAGACACATTAAATGAAAAATGGTGACTATATGTAGGGAAAGTGCTAATATTAAATCTTTTCCAAAAAAATTTTTTTTGGTTTGTAAAAGCAATGCAAATTTACTGTAATATACAACCTAGGAATAACTGCTGTTTACATTTTAATGAATTTAATAATAGTTTTTTCCTGTGCACATATTTTTTATTCTTGAAGTATAATTAACATACAATGATATATTAATTTCAGGTGTACAGCATTGATTCAACAATTCTATACATTAATCGGTACTCACCATGATAAGTGTAGTCATCATCTGCCCTACAACATCCTTACAATATTATTTACTATATTCCCTATGCTATTATTTTCATCTCCATGACTTAATTATTTTATAAGTAGAAGTTTGTACTTCTTAATTCCTTTGTCTATTTTCCCCATCCCCCCAGCCCCCTTCTCCTCTGGCAATAACCAGTTCTTTGTATTTAAGAGGGAGATTGTTTGTTTGTTTGTTCATTTGTTTTGTTTTTCATATTCCACATATAAGTAAAATCATAGGTATGTGTCTTTCTCTGTCATTTTTTTAATGATTGGTGTTGCAGTGTATATATTGTTTTAAGAGTTTATTTATTTATTTGACACAGAGTGAGAGAGATCACAAGTAGGCAGAGAGGCAGGCAGAGAGGGGGAAGCAGGCTCCCTGCTGAGCAGAGAGCCCGATATGGGCCTTGATCCCAGGACCCTGAGATCATGACCTGAGCGGAAGGCAGAGGCTTTAACCCACTGAGCCACCCAGGCGCCCTATATATTGTTTTATATCCTGATTTTCTTACTTAGTCTCCCTTGTTGAGTTAAAAAATCTATTTTATGGCCACACAGTGTATGGATGTACTATAACACATTGAATCATTTCCCTATTTCAGCAATACTAGGTCATTCCATTTTTTCCATTATCAATAAACTTCTTGGAATAGCTCTTTATATAAACTCCCCTTATGTGTTTAGATCTTACTGAATCAAGACTTAAGCACATTTTATATGCTTGATGCAAGTTGCCAAATTGCTTTATATAAATTGTTAATATTAATTACTAAAAAGATATCTAGGAAAAGACAGTCATTCATTTAGCCATTCATGATATATTCAAGTAGCTTCTACCATGCCCCAGCCACTTGCTATGTACTTGCAGAATCTCTGTGAACAGAGACAAAGATCTCTGACTTTTAGAGAAGACAATCAATAAAAACAATTATAAAAAAGTAAATTACATAGCATTATAAATACCTTATAAACAAAAGCAGTAAGAATCAAACCTCACAACTGAAATTTAAATTCCTTCACAATCAAAAATGTTAAAAGATACCATACCTATAATACTTTAATTAACCATCTTGTTTGAAAATGGGGCTTTTTGACCAGCCAATTTTCCCACTTTCTAAGGCTGATCTATTTATGAAGAAAGACAGCTCATGCAATAATGATCCCTCCATGCAGGAATTTGTTATTTTACTCTCTAAAATCCTTATGTATGTATCACTGAAGTGATTTATATCAAAGCAATAAGTTTGCAAAATTATGCAGAGATGGTACTGCAGGGTAAATCATGCAGTAGATGTGGCTTATCCTGCAAACCCCCAGCTTTTTTCTGTATCACTTTCCTTGGTCTTTAAAAACAAAAACAACAAAAAAAAAACCTCATTTATAGTAAGAATTAAATGCTTTATTTGACTTATTCTCTTTTCCTTCCTTAGAGTATTTGGACTTTGTTATTTTTTTTAAAGATTTTATTTATTTATTTGACAGAGAAAGAGCATAGGCAGGAGGACTGGATCGGCAGGCAGAGGGAGAGGGAGAAGTAGGCTCCCCGCTGAGCAAGGAGCCAAATATGGGGGCTCAATGCAGGATCAATGTGGGGCTCAATCCCAGGACCCCAGGATTATGACCTAAGCCAAAGGCAGACGCTTAATCGACTGTGCCACCCAGGCACCCCGAGTATTTGGACTTTAATGGAAAACAAAGTCATAACTAAAAAAGAAAAAAATAAACCTCAGAATATAATATCAGGCTTTAGCAAACACACAGGAGAAGTTTCTCTAGGTTGGAGATGCATATTTTTTTTATCCTGGTAATAAATAGTATATGCAAATAATAGAAAAATAAAATAATTTAATATAACTTATATATTATACTGTATATAATTTATACATAGTATATGTGAATTATAATATATAAATTATAACATAAATTACATATAATAAAATACTATTTATTGTATTAAATACAATTAAGTATATAAATAATGTAATATAAATAGATAATAGCTAACATTTATTGGATGCTTACTATGTGCTTGCTACCATGGTAAGCATTTTACATACGAATTGTCCTTTATTCATCACTAAAGCCCTATGAAAGTTTTATTCCAATTGTACAGTTGAAGAAGATGAGGCCCAGGGAGATTAAGCAGTTTTGCCAAACATTCTAAAGGTCCTAACAGTAAAACCAGGACATAATTCATCTTGTGGGATTCTAGCACCTGCACTATGGCTTTGCTGGTCTTCCTAAGAGACCTAAGAGTGTCCTGTGTCAACCTCCCCTCAGTCACCCCACCAAATCCTCCTCTATACATTAGCTAAAATTAAATAATGCCAGGAGAAGTTCACTTTTAATGGAATGGTTGTTATGAAAATGCAAATACGTGAGAAAAGAGGGAACCACAGGATGCTATGGACTAATTCTCTATTGGCCTGAATACAAGACGTGGAAGCAGGTTTGGGTTATGGCAATGGAAATGAAACCACAGGACCCCAGGAACCTGGAGAATAGGGAATAGGATGAGACAGTCTGAGATGAATACGAAGTAGAGGTGGAAAAGGTGGTTCTCTTAAAGATAGGATCTCCAAGGGGCCATTCATAATGTGTTTTTCCAGCTTGTCCAGGTCCAATAAAGTGTCTAGAAAGCAGTGCTTCTCCGAGTGGAGTCTGTGGACCATCTGCACTAGAAATGCTTGGGTACGAAATTAAAATGCAGATTGCTGAGCCGTTAGCCAAGTGTTACTTCTACAATAAAGTGTAAAAACCACTGCTCTAGGGCTTAGACACACCCTTTATGAGAGGGAAGTGTCATGAAAAATGACATGGTGTGGGCAGGAAATGTGGACAGAAATGGGGAGACCTGATTGCCCAAGCTATTGCCTTAGTAATAGTGATTTTGGGGGTCAGAACAGGGTGGGTACATGAGAATTTCAGGCCATTATCTCTAGTACTATTTGGTCACCTCTCTTGGCTTCCTCTTCCTCCTGCCGACCGCTTCCTGAGTTACTGAGCACCCCAGCCCACCTTGGCAGTCCATGATCCCCAGAAGCACAGGATGCAGGACCATCGTGCCAGTGAACCATCGTGCCCCATATTATCCCCTCTGCCCAGACCCTACCCTGCCTCTTGACGTGAAGCTTCAGCTGAGGCTCTGAGAACCACTGAGGACTGCTAAAGTTGGAACTTCTACACCACCAACCTGGAAAGTCACTGTAAAAATTTCCTGGGGTCTTTAAGCAGTACAGAAAGATCCCCAAAGGGGAAAAGATAATTTGTGAGTGTAGAAAGCCAACACTGAAAATGTGAAAGTCCGTTCCCTAAATTCAATACTGCTGATTTTATATATATATTTATATATATATATATATATATGTATATTTATATATGTATATTTATATATACATATATATACACACACACTACTGATTTTATATATATATATATATATATTTGAACAGATGACCTTTGAGCAGGATGTTGTCCAACTCTGCTGTATACAAGTCTCTTTGCAATGAAGAAAAGGCACAGGCTCCATAATCCCTTTTACAACAAGTCAGAGGCCTGAGGGAAAGGCAGTCATATTTCATAATGATTAATTAACTTGCTTGAATTGCTACTTGAAGTAGGAAAGTTTCCCAGAGAAATCATATCTTTTTTTGACAATTCTCCAGAGGAAGGCAAGTATGAGCAAGGTATTAAACCACATGGTGTTTCATTCTTACAAAACACCATTGGTTGCTGCATTACCAATGACTCCTTAAAGATTCTCATTAATTTTTCAGAACTTTTAAGGACTACAAGAGAAAAGAAAACAAATGTTATGTCAATGGAACTAAATATAAGTGATATTAAATAGAACGCAGAAGGGTCAGATTTATTTAATCTTCTTCATGTCCTATTCCTAAGAAAGAATCAGAATTCTATAGAATAAAAAAAAATTATACGTAAGAGTTTTACAATCTCTCTGAGGTTCACAATATCCACTAATAAAGAAGAAAGATTATGCTTTTCTATGAGAAAGTAATACTCTTCCATATTCGTTTCCTATTGCTGCTTTAACAAGTTATTACAAATTTAAGCCACATGCTACATGGCTTAAAACAATACAAATTTATTATTTTATAATTCTGGAGGTGAGAAATCCAAAACCAGTATCACTGTGCTAAAGACAAGATATCAGCAAGGCTACATTCTTTCTGGAGGTTCTAGGAGACAATCAGTTTCATCACCTTTTCCAGATTTTAGAGGCTGCCCTCATTTCTTGGCTTGTGGCCCCATCTTCCACCTTCAAAGCCAGAAGCATAGTATCTTCAATCTCTTTGTCTGACTCTGACCCTCCTGCCTTCTTCTTATAAGGACTCGTGTGATCTCATTTGGACCTATCCCTATAATCTAGGATAATTTCCCCACCTCAAGTCCCTTTTGCTATATAAATTATAGAAAGATATATAAAAATACATATTTGGTATATAAATTATATCATTTATATATAAATATTTATTTATAAATATTTAATATAACCACAGCAAATAATTATATATAAATATAGCTAAATATAAATATAGCAAATAAATATTTTCTATATAAACTCAAGGCTCCCAGGATTGAGACATGGACATTTTGAGGGGGTAGGGAGATCACTATTTGTCCTACTACATCTCCTCACCTGTCTACCTCACCACCTATTATTGCAATTTTTACTACTTACTGTGATTTGATGCCAGCAAAAAAATCAAATCGGTTCTCTTAAGCAGTAAGGAATTATTGGAAAGATTGCTAGAAATCAATAAGAGGGCTGGCAAAATGGTCGTTAAGTAGGATACAAGGGACAACAAGAGCCAGAACCACAGCCAAAACTGCAGCCTAGGAAGAATCCGGTGAGGACCCTGCACCTGGCACTGTGGTCATTGCCACTGCCTGCCCTGTGCCCTGCCTGGACTCCCCATGGTGCTACTATTACCAGACCCTAGATATAGCTTCTGCTATAAGAAATTTCCTGGAGCTGAATGTTCTGTACCTGTGGAGGGAGGAAAGCATCTGAATGGGTAGGTTTAGGTCATCTGCTTGTAGCTACTTGTTGGCAATGGGGAGAGGGAGTCTTTGTTCCATCAAGGCTTCCACAGTGGGAAGCCTTACCTGCTTCTTACCTATTTTAGGATGCCCACAAAGAAGTACGTCCTGGTGTTGGGCAACTAAAAAACGACAAATGTCCACTAGTCTGTCCAGACCCAGGAATAGGCACATGCTATGCTTGAGAGCAAGGTTGTACTTTTGAAGAATCTAAAACTACTGAGTAAGACTTGGAAGCTGCCCGTTCCTGCACAGAGAGAGAGTTTTGTCAAACGTTGACATCAGACACATGCCTCTGTGTATTCCATGTCATTTAGGAAATTTTCCTGGGTTTGCTGCTGCTTTTTACTTTTTCCTCTTCTTAATCTTTTTCTTTAAACATGTGATCACGATACATATATTTCTTTATTACCTTTTTCTCCCTATACATATCATGTACTTAGAGTCTAGGAACAGAAGCATGAAGATAATCCCTTGAATAGGTCTAGGCACACCCTCCTATCGGTAATACACAAGGATGACACTGTAACTCATGAAATGATTCATTGTTTGACTTGTTTTTCTAGGTGTGGTAATGAGTTTGTTCTGACATATCATTTTCCCTGCCCTGCGCTTCTGGTGCCTATTCGATAGGTCTGCCTATTGTCTTCTGCTTTGCCAACCGACTCAGGCTAGTGTCAAATCCTTACCCTTACCCTTAGCCCAATAAGGTTGAATTCCAACCCTAGAACTAAACTGGCCTGGGGAAACAGCACATAAACACTGTGAAACAGCTGAGATTATTAGAAGAAGGAGATTAGAAAGAGAGAACCCAAAAGGAGATGTTTATGTTTTAAGAATAATAATTTGAAAAACACCTTTTGTGTCTTTTAATGACATCTCTTGTATCTAGAACCTACTGAAAGAGGGTCAAGAAAGGTTCTTGTGTCAGCTTTGGTCAAAGACTTTAAGATATAGGCCTCAGGTAGCAAGGCTTTGGATACCAAGATTGGCAAAGGCAGAAGTAAATAAAGAAGACTTACAAATGTCCATATGCTTTGGACCAGTAATTCCACTTACAGAAATCTAGCCTTAGAAAATAAAGAGAGAGACACCTGGGTGGCTCAGTTGGACCTGCCTTTGGCTCAGGTCGTGATCCCAGGGGCCTGAGATGGAGTACCCACATTGGGCTCCTTGCTCATCAGGGAGTCTACTTCTCCCTGTGCCTGCTGCTCCCCTGCTTGTACTCGCGCGCTCTCTCTCTCTCTCTCTGACCAATAAATAAAACCTTTTTTTTAATAAAAGGAAATAAGGAGAGATAAGGAAAAAAGATTTATGTGCAATGATATTTACCCCAAAACTAATTATAATAGTAAGAATTTGGAAACAATCTAAAAGTCCAATAATAGCAATAGCTAATGCTTACTAAGCTTTTAAATTGTGTACTAAGTGCTTGATATGAACTATTCCATTAGATCTCAGGAGTAAAGTGCTGTTATTATCCCATTTGATAAATGAAGACACTGGTCTCAGGAGTTAAGCAGCTTACCCAGAGCCATGCAACTCTAGGTGGTGGAGCCAGGATTTGAAGTGAGTTTTGTCTGAATCCAAAGATGGCATTCGAAACCACCAAGCTAGACAGTTTCTCAATAGGATGATTATTGAATAAATACAGTACAACTATGATGAAATATTAAATTGGTATTATCACAACAGTTTTGAACACTTTTTAATAAAATGAGGAAATGTTCACGACCTAGTATTGAAAGAAAGAAAAAAACAAGATACAACACTTAGTAAAGAGAATGATCTTCACTATGGTACAGAGATACACAAAAGGCTATTCACAAATATTTTTTTTAATGATTGCTTCTAGTCTGTGAACAAATATAAAGTTGTACTTTGTTCTCCATACTACTCTTTCATACTTTTCAAGCATCTTACAATTAGCGTGTCTTGCTTGTATAATCAAAGAAATTATTTGGGTTCCAGAAGGACATAACTGTAGGCTGGAAGATTCTAGGAATCAGCGCTCCACGGGTCAGCCCAACCATAGCCCATTGTGGTGCAGGCTGCAGTACTACAAGGTCAAGCAGCTCTAACAAACCGTGGCCAGCCCCCAGAGGCACAATGGCTAAGTCTCAGCATGGGACCAGCTGCTGCAGGGCTGACTGAGCTCCCCCATCCACAGCCATCCTGCTATGGAAGTGAGGTTATTAATTAATGGAGCCAGTGACCAGCACAACTACTCGTCAGGGCTGGATGGGAATTTTCACTCTTTGACCTCTACCTAGGTGATTTTGATTAAGTCATTGATCCTTTGTACACCTTTGTTTCTTCATCCATGAAATGAGGACAATAATATTTTCTGCCTGATTGGGTTGTTGTAAGGATTAAATGAGAGAAAGCATGTAAAGTCTAGTACATTACCTGAAGCATGTTCAGTACTCAATGAATGGTCACTTAAAAAGAATAATAAAACACAGTTTGCCCATGGTATAAGCACAGAGTGAAAGACTCAGGAGAAGATTTGGTATCATCCCTCAGAAACAGATGAAATACATTATGACCAAAACCAAGCACTGTTGAACAGATCTGATTAAAATAGGCTGGCATTTGATAGGGTACAGAATGTAGTTATGTTACATGTTTCTAGTCTTGTTCAAGAACAGGAGACTACATTTTTTTGTTTAAGAAACTATTCTAACTCCCCTCTAAATTTCGTTTAAATACACTGTCTTTGACAAGACTAATTCTAAAGTCTGATACCAGTCTGTATAGGATTTATAAAAATTCTTACTAAATTAGAGATAATTTGAGTTTCTGAGTATACTCAGGCATGTGCTGTGAGGGAAACAACCAGGGACAGAATTGTCTCATTATGGATATAGCGCCACAGATATTAAATTAATAGTGAAAATATCATGAGATTTTTCTAGCACATGAGGCAACACACTGATGATTAGAGCCGATAGACACAAATTTTTTTTTTAGTTAAGAAAGTTTGTGTGTGTGTGTACATCATTCTGTATTTCTGAATGCTTTTCTGTGTCAAAATACTTGGAAATACTATAAAATACTAATGGCAAGCGGATTAAGAGGATAGGATTAGGGATGGTTCTTTTACTCTCCCTTTTATTTTTCCTCTTAAAATTCTCTCTACTAAGGTTATAGCTTTTAGAATGATAAATATTAGGTATGATTTAAAAGAAATGACCTAGCCACTTGGTGGCAGTATACCATGAAAAATATACTATATACAGCTTCATTTCAGTCCTATGCTTAAAAATTTTGTCATTGGCTTGGTTTCTTCTCTGACAATCCTGTTTATAAATTGTCTCACTTTAGATATCTGATTCTTTGTGAAATTACCCTCTGGTAATTAATCATCTCTTTTAAATGACTTAATCTAATTTAAATTAATGCACCTGGTTGATTTGAAACTATGATAACAAAAAGACCCTAAAGGACGATTGTGTTTATTCTCCCTATTAGGGCTAATAAAGCCCTACTTAGATATGAACATTATTTTTATGTGAAACAAATTAATAACTGAAGTTTCATTGCTAAATAATCACCTGTACTTTATACAACAGAATTAAGTTAACCTGCATTAAAAGCCACAGCACCACATATTACTTTTAAATAAAAATTCTAATTTTAAAATAATTAAAGTGAAAACAAAAATAATCTAGCAACATATTCTACAAACCCATGATCTTGCCAAGTAGAAAATTGCATTACATTTTCATGTGGTATGTCTAGTCTTAAAATTTCAAAATAATGTAGATGCAGACTCCTGCTTGGGCTCCCCAAGACTGAACATCAGCCTACAAAATACTAATTTAGATTAGTAAACCTGGCTGGTGACCATTGGGGCATAACCTTGCTCCCAGAGTTTGATGAAAACGCATGCTTGGGAACAAAATAGACTTAGTGAAGCATTGAGAAGCCAAAAAGAATTTCTGATTTGTCACAAATCACAGTGCAACATTTTCCTCTCGCTGTAGAGAAGACAGAATAAAAACACAGAAAAGAACTTTTGGCTCTTCTGATGTTTTCACCTTCTAAAATTCCCATTGTTCTTAGAAAACTACTAAGCCTGTGCCTGCACCCAGGTCGACCTTTTTCAAAAATTTCCAAAGACCATAGGAATCTTTTTATTGAAACTCCATGGTATTTTTCTCAAAGAGAGCTGTCTGGGCCACATAGCTTGTTATACAAGCCTGTGATATCACAGTGGGAGTTAAAGCTGCCTCAGATCGTGATTTGTCCCTGGCCCCACAAGAAATTCTTCAAAAAGAAAAATCTGAACACGGAAATCAGAATAACTGAATAAATAGGGCTTGAGGCACTCTTGGAATGCAGAGCTTAGAACCATTTTCAGGAATGTCTTCTGTCAGCTGGAAGAATAGTGTCCTTGAAGTCACCTCTGGCAGCTTTTAATTATCAGGAGGGAGGAGATGAGTAAGAAAGCTCCAGGACTCTTTTGGGTTCAGACCCAAAGCGAGTTAACTGCCAAGGCTGCTCACCACACCCCGGTCAGAAGCTTTCATTAGCTGTGTCCTGACAGTCGTTATGACTAGACAGGGCTGGCCAGGATCTTTGCCAGTGGGAAAGGAGCAGAGAGAAGTCATTAATAGCATTCCACCCCTGTGTTATAACCTCAAAGTATCTGCTAATCAAAATTGGGCTTCTTCTATGGAGCCAAGATACTGTTCACCAACAGTATCTCAAAGATTGTGCAAAAGCAGAAATGACACATCCTGGAGGCTCTTCAGGAAACTTAGACTTTATTGCATCATCTGCTGGAAGGAATCAAGTAGAAACCAGTTATTGTGCATTTTTTTTGGTCAGTGAATTAAGTAAAGCTCCTTAGTATTTGTTGCCTAGAAGTCTCATGAAATTAGAGGACACACCTTGAAATTTTACAAATCCTAGGTAGTTTTTATTGTCTTTTCAGTGTTTCCTTCTTTAGGATTTGCCCAATTAAATAAAAAGGAGAAGAAAAGACACATATATTCAAAGGCCTTTGCTTTTATTCCACTTTCAAGCCTATGAAAGTGTACTTTAATCATCTCCAAACAAGTGAAGAAACTTTTAGAAAACTGAGTAACCTAAATGCAGAATGTAAGAAGCTCACCCTATTTTCATTTTGTTGAAGTTCCGCAGGTCACACGGAAATCATTTCAACATGATACTCAAAATTCTGAGCATCTAACTACTTCCATCTTTAAAGGACATCTTACTTCTGGTAAGAAAACACTATTTGAATTTTTTGGGTAGTCTTTACTTATCAGCCATTTGAATCTTCAAACTGAAAAATCATCTTTCAGGTATAAATTTCCTGATAATAAGATCCGCTACAGGTATTCTATAGGAAAATAATCAATAAAGTTCCACTTAAAACTGAATTTAAAGAATTATTTAGGTGGACTTTGCCAACTTTTGCTATGGGTTGGATACATTTTCATTTCAATGGGTGCTGGGACTCAAGACCCCAAAACTCCTGGGTGCCTGGGTGGCTCAGTGGGTTAAAGCCTCTGCCTGCAGCTCAGGTCATGATCTCAGGGTCCTGGGATCGAGGCCCGCATCGGGCTCCCTGCCTGGCGGGGAGCCTGCTTCCTCCTCTCTCTCTGCCTGCCTCTCAGCCTACTTGTGATCTCTCTCTCTCTCTTTCTCTGTCAAATAAATAAAATCTTTTTTTAAAAAAAAGAAAGACCCCAAAACTCCTTCTTAAAAAACATTATTTGAGTGTCTACCATGTTCTAGGAGGTTGTATACACCATTTGTTCAATCTTCAAAACAACCAGGTGAGACAAGTGTTATATATCTATTTTATATATGAGAAAACTGGAGCTCAGAGAGGCTGAGGAACTTGTCCAAAGTCATACTAAGTGACAGACTAAAATTCAAATCCTGTTTTTCAAATCCTGAAGTCTGTGCTCTTTCTCTTGTACAAACCAGCTCCCGTTTCATTAGTATGACTCAGTATTTTCCTTTGATGAGCTTACCTAAATGTTTTAGGCATAAAAAATTATGAGATCAGTTTGCGCGATGAACAAATATAACTCTAAATAGAAATTTCAAATTGAAAAACTTTAGGGATAACTATTTCACCTCTGACCACTGGTAGGCCATTTATCTCCCTACATGGAAATCTGGAATAGTATCAGAATTTTTGCAGGTCACACTGACATTCTTGGGACTTCGTTCACTTATTTCACAAATATTCATTAAGCAACTACTATGTGCCAGGCACTGTTCTGGGGGGGGGGGAATCAGCAGTGAAAAAAAATGAACAAAGGCCCTGTCTTCATGGAGCTTCCATTTCAGACAGATGGGAAGAAAAACAATAAACAGAACAACAAGAAAAGAGTTAGGTGGCAGTTAAGTATTATAAAGGAACATGAAGCAAGATGAGGCCACTCTGAATGTGTACATGTAAATCAAGTGCTTGGACCTGGTACAGATACCTAATTACAAATACCTACCCAGGTCTGTACCTTGATGTTTCTGTGGGAACTGGGGATGCCAGGAGCTTCCTGCAGCCCTATTAGATAGGTATTATGATCTCTGCTTTACAGAAAAGGAATCTTGAGTTTCAGTGAGTTTATAACTATGCCTTGAGGTTACTATGCTGGTAAGGGGCAAAGCCCAGTGTGAACCCATGTATCTCCTCCAGTTGTCTCTTAATCATTCTGCTGTATCCTTAGACCCCTATGCCTGACTGCCTGGCCCCATGTTATTGTGGGAATTCTCTATTCTCTCCCAGGCATTAATGCTCAAAGGTATATGACACCATTAGTTGTATGAAATCTTTAGCAATAGAGTTTTAGTCCTAGAAAAACACTAATTCCATATCTCCCTTGGAACTTTGGCAGGGGGGAGTTGTTGTTGTTATTTTTTAAGACTTATTTATTTATTTATGAGAGAGAGAGAGCAGGCACACACGTGAGCTGGGGGGAGGGGCAGAGGGAGAGAGAAACAATCCTCAAATGGACTCTACACTAAGCAGAGAGCCCATCACACAGGGCCCAACATGGGATGGTCCCAGAGCTCAATCCCAAGACCCTGAGATCATGACCTGCTCCAAAGTCAGATGCTTAAATGACTGAGCCACCCAGAGTCCCCCATGCCCACTTTGGAGTAAGCTAAGCTACACTGGTCTGGCCCGTGCCCACCAGTTGGCTTTAGGAGAGGGACCAGGCAGCCTGGAGACTCCCAGGGGCATGTCAGGTGTAGCTGGGAAATAACAAGGGCAGGGCCAGTGAAGTGTCTGCCACATAGTAATTATCTGATAAATATTTGCTAAAGGGAATGAGGAAGGAAGGAATGAGGATGGAAAGGCGGCCAATATCCATCATCACTCAGAACAAACTTCAGTGTGATAGTCATGTCTCAATGATAGTCTATATTTGAAAATAGAAAACAGGATTTTTTTCATGTACTAGGGAGAAAATGTGATGAGCCTAGTGGGTAACATGTGTTGAATATATCATATTAATGACTTAAAGATTGGGGTGATTAATTGATGTTTCAAAATGCAAGAAAAGCATTGTTTTTAAGATAAAATGTGAGTGCAAGATATATAGCAACTTGAATTTCTTTGTTTTAAGTAGAGTGAATGTCCTTTCTTGGCAGAAAAAAATTCATGAACAATAAATTTGTAGAAGTTGTCACCACTACATAACTTCTGTCTTGCTCTAAAGTTTAAAAAGAAAACCCAATAAACCTCAGTTGTGATTGTGGCCAACTTTAGACTCTGTTACCAGCAACTGGGAATTCTCACTTGTGTCAGACAAAGCAAATAAGGTGCATCACTAAACCCTTTTATATAAAATATGCATGCACAAGCTCAGAAAAAAGTGTCTAATGCTGACCACATTTGCCAGAGATGCACTTCTAGAAACCCACTGATACCAGATACATGCGGCCTAATTTTCTCAGAAAAAAGGTATTGTCATGCAGTTTGGAAAGACAGTCACTATACACACAGCCCAAGGTAAAAGTTAATTTTGTTCTCCCCTTCCTTTTTTCCTTTGAGATCAATGACTTTTGATTTGCACAGAGTAGAGAGAACAATGATTCTGACATCCCACGGACACTAATGCTTAGCTAAAGTTATTTTTCTTTCTTTCAGACAACAAGCAACAAGACATTGGACTTTTATCAGGAATGGTCTTCTTTGCTGTTATGTTGTCAATTCTTTCTTTGATTGGGATATTTAACAGATCACTCCGAACTGGGTAAGTTTCTGTGGAATTTCTATTTTCTGATTTAGACCATATATAGCAAACCTAGTCAATTCAGTTATTTGCTAGGAAAACCCATCAACTTTTTTAATCAGAGAAAGAAAAAATAAAAGGAGCAGTGTTTAATGATTACCAACCCATGCCAAACTCTTGGCACATGTCATTTGTTTAAGCCTCGTGATGACCCTGCAGGGAAAACCCGAAGAATTATTTTACAGATCACTTACTTCAGGCTTCAAGAGGTTAAGTGGCCTGCCGAAGGTCATTAAGCATTAAGCCAAGAGTCCAGACATCACAACCCACGTTCTCTCCTTCGCTACAAAGCCTGTTCACTATGCCTGGATTCTTTAAAGTGGTTAGGTCCTAACCTGCCTCGAATCCTACCCAAACAAATCCTCTGAATCAGTGTGGCAACATCTGAATTCATCACTCTGATACCAGCTGTGTTGGTGTGCTAGCACCCAGCTACTATGCCCATTCTTGGCCCCCTTCAATCACTGTTTTCCAATATGGAATTAGTAAAGATCTATGCCTAGTTATGGATAAATGAGACTTTGAGGAAAGCAAAGGCTTCAATTTTCTAAATTTTACTGGATCGGTTGGGTATTTCTAACAACTAGAGTTGTTTGATGTGGCAGTCTCCCTGTACAGCTAATGACTTACAAATTTTAACCGTACAAATGTTCTTTGCCTAATTGACACTGGGTTTCTCTTTCTTGCCATCACTTGCTTCATGAGATAATCTTTCTTTCTTTTGAATTTATAATCAAAAGGCAGTAAGAAGATTTAGAATAAGCTATTCCAAGTAAGGTAAACTTGTCATTTTTTAAAAATTTACATAGGCTTTTCCTTAGAGGTCAGTAATATTTCAAATTTTAAATTACTCATTAATAAATATATCCTTGATATCATTATGAGGTCTGTAAACTAATAGAAAAGTTTGTTTTAGGTGTTTTAAAAACATGCTTGATTATAAAGCCCCAAGAAACATCTTAACATTTGAAATTGTATGCCATAAAAATATTAATATTTGTTATTGTCCAAAGATATTGTGAAATTTTAAGTAGCATTAAGTTTGTTATTAATAACGTAAAAATTCATTTCCAGTTTGCCATGACAAATAAGAAAATAGGACAATTCTTGGCTCATTTAATTATTTAAATAAGTTTTCCTTTTAAAAAGATAAACGAGATCTTTTTAATACAACTATTTTATACATAGTAGACACTCTTATTTACTATAACTACACATTACTTATAAAAGCCTTACTTCAGAAACAAAACTGGAAAACATTTTAAACTGAAACCAAAAATGAGTAAATATGTGTATATGCATATATACGTATGTATGTGTGTGATATACATATGTGTATATATATGTATGTATGTGATATATATAGATATAAAGGTTCTCACTGTATCAGCATGCTGTATAAAAATTTTTTGTAATAGCATGAACTTATTAATTTTGTCTCATTTTAGGTACACAAAGAGAATATGAATTAGTAAAAAAGCTGAATCATAAAACACTGTATAAATATGTGTAAAGAAATTATTTTTACCCTACAGTTCAAGGTCAAATTGAGAGAGCAAAGTTCATTCAGCATTTTGATTGTTACTCAGTCAAAGTCCTTAGAAAATCTGTATTCCATTCCAGTTGATTTCCTGGCCTCGTATGTGATTGCCTGCACCAATCTTTAAATAAAATCCTTCTTCTAATGTGTCATTTTTATTTCCTAGAGTTAAAAGAAGAATCTTATTGCTAATACCAAAGTGGCTTCATGAAGATATTCCTAATATGGAAAACAGTAATGTTGTAAAAATGCTACAGGTAACCAAACACCATCAAATAAAAACTAAATGGAGGCTAAGACTAAGAGTGCAATCCAATAATTAGAATAGAACTTCTGTTCAAATAAATAAATGTGTGTACATTTTAGCATAATTGTATAAACATATGTCAAAACAGAATAATACATATTTCAAATTATACTTAAGAGAGATGAGGAGCTGAAGTTAGGGGACGGAAAGAGAGAAGGAAGAAAGAAACAATGCTATTCAAAAGAGAAAAGAGGGCGCCTGGGTGGCTCAGTGGGTTAAAGCCTCTGCCTTCGGCTCAGGTCATGATCTCAGGGTCCTGGGATCGAGGCCCGCATCAGGCTCTCTGCTCAGCAGGGAGCCTGCTTCCTCCTCTCTCTGCCTGCCTCTCTGCCTACTTGTGATCTCTCTCTGTGTCAAATAAACAAAATCTTTAAAAAAAAAAAAGAGAGAGAGAGAAAAGAAAAGAGGAAGCTTGTGGGCCAGGTATCAGTCACTTGGTGGCTAGTAGTTGATAGATGACTTCAGGGACAGAAGGAGATGGGCAGAGAAGCTCAATAAAATGAGGCTCGAAGACACAAAGAGTCTTCTCTTTTACATGAGATTGGAGAAGCAGGTGAGATCAGCTTCACTCCCGAGGTCCAACGAATTCAAGAACATAAATGTGGGAGGACTGTGGAAGATGGTGTCACCAGGGCTGGGCCAGGCCTCCACTCAAAAAGAAGAGAAAGGTGTGCAGGGAAGACCCAGAGACTATAAGGGACTTTGCCAATTATGAAGGAACTGCTACTGATTATGGAGGAGGGGAAAGATTCTGCTATGTGTGCTCCTTCTACTTTTTGGAAGTCTGGTTTCACCATTAAGGGTCTCAAAACCCAGCTGATGGGACAGACATATCATCCAAGCATTGCAGTGCAGCAATGTAAGTGCAGTGACAGAAATGAGACCAAACATAATGGGGGCATACAAGAAGCATATGCAAAGTTGAGAAGGACTTGCTTAGGAGAAACAGAAAACATTCAAAATAGAGAGGACAGCTTGAGCAAAGCACAGAGTGAGAAGAACTCGTTAGGTGTTGCTTTATTGAAAAGCTTGATATGAGGAGTGCTTGGTATATTGCTGGAATGGTGACTGGGATCAGATCATAGAAGGTCCTGTTACAGAACTCAGACTTCATTCTGTTGGCAACAGTGTTCAAACTTTTTCAAAAAATTATTTTTTGCCTAGAAATCCTTTGTTCTTTTCTTTCTTTTTTTATGAGTGGAGGGGGAGGGGTAGAGAAAGAGAGAGGGAGGGAGAGAATCTTAAGCAGGCTTCATGCTCAGCACAGACCCTGATATGGGGCTCAGTCTCACAACCCAGAGATCATGACCTGAGACAGAACCAAGAGTTGGACACTTAACTGACTGAATGACCCAGACACCCCTAGAAAAACTTTGTTCTAAAGATGTGAGGAAGACAAGTATTTATAAAACAAATAAAAGTGGCTTTGTTTGGCACTCTTTTAAGCCCATTAATCACTAAGAAGTCCCTAAGGTATTAGTTCTCAGCCTTGGTTGCATATTGGAATCCTGACGCCCCAGTCACCTCCTAGGATCTCTGAGGGAGGGAGGGCATGGAGAGATCCAGGCATCAGTATTATCCAAAACTTCCCAAATGATTCCACTATGCAGCTGAGACTGAGAACACTGTTAAGGGGTTGAAAACTGCTAAAGACAATGAGGAGTAACTAAGGGCTTTTCCACTGGAATAGACAAGGTCCTAGGAGAGAGGCAGAAGAGGAAGGTCAAAGAATGAGCAACATGAGGTATGAGCGAAGCTTCAAGAAGCAAGAAGAATCCGTGGTGCTGACCACTTTGTAGAGGGTCCGTAACATTCCATGGAATGTGACAAGGGGGAGGTCACTGGTGAGTTGAGGAGTGATTAGGAACTGAAGAAGCAGAGGTTGAGAATGAAGACATTCTTCTAAAGGGGAGTAGAGAAAGGAGCTATGCTGACACACGGTCAGCTCTCATATCCTCGTGCAATGAATGAACGACAGTAGCTTCAGAGGGAAGTAATTGTATGGTTATACTAAACTGGACAGGCTTAAGAGGGACTACTACAGAGAAAGAAGGAATATTGATCAAACAAGACTAGGAAGAAGAGGGGAGGGGATGGTCTAAAGGGTTGAGTTGGATAGGTTCGCCTTAGGCAGAAGGATTTCTATCTCTGGATACTTGAAGGTGAGAAAGGGTGTGCACATGGCTGATTTTTTTTTTTAAACCATTCTTTTTTTTTTTTTAAGATTTTATTTATTTATTTGACACAGAAAGAGATTACAAGTAGGCAGAGAGGCAGGCAGAGAGAGAGAGAGGAGAGAGGAGGAAGCAGGCTCCCTGCTGAGCAGAGAGCCCAATGTGAGCCTTGATCCCAGGACCCTGAGATCATGACCTGAGCCGAAGGCAGAGGCTTTAACCCACTGAGCCACCCAGGCGCCCACATGGCTGATTTTGAAGGAGATAATATTGCCTACTAATAGTGGAGAGGTGATCTAGAACAATTGAGCCCCACATATGTGATGAAGTACAAGTAACTGAAAGACAAGCATATATTCATCAAACTACAGATAATAAATACTGTAATCTTGTTTTTTTTTTCCACTTGGTAGTTCTGTCTTGTTCCTCCACTAATAATTATCCAAGGGAACTGGGGATTTTCTGTGGCTCAGAGAATTTTCCCTGACCTTGTTGTGGTCAGATCCTCTTCTTCCATTATTACCTTCACTCTGGAATGGTCCCCGTTTCTCTTCTGTGTCCTTCACTACAGTCTGACTCCCACCTGCATCACTCAGTTGCCAGGTGGAAGAAAGGAAAATACCTCCTTCTACAGGACACAGCCACTTTGCATTCTTTGTTTCTTATAACATGCCTAGTTTCTTTGATATTCATCTGACCTTTGAAAACATGTGTGCCCTTCCCAACCCAATCCTGGCATGTTCCCTAAGGAGGCTGAGTCTGAAGAAAATTTGAATGACACTTCATGCTGCTTTATTCAAGGTCTTTTTTTTTTTTTTTCCAAACTTCCTTCCCATTCTGGGCTCAGGAATTAGAAACAAACCTTCAGATGAAGTTCTGTTTTCTGCCCAAAGACTAAGGGGTAGTGTTCTAGTGGACTGCTATAACAGAATACCATAGACCGGGTGGCTTAAACAACAAACATTATTTTTCGAAGTCCTGGAGGCTGATAAGTCCAAGATTAAGGCACTGGCAGGCTGAGTTCCTGGTGAGAGCTGTCCTGAAGATGGCCACCATCTTGCAGTGTCCTCACAGGGCAGAAGGAGAGATCACAATCTCATGTCTCTTCTTATAAGGGCACTAATTCTATTCATGAGAATTCCATACTCATGACCTAATTACCCAACAAAAGCCCCACCACTTAATATCATCACACTAGGAATTAGAGCTTCAACATATGAATTCTGGAGGAACATGAACATTTAGTCCATAGCAAGTTGCTATAATTTTATAACAGCATTGGTTGGGAGTTATTTACCTTAGGAAGCCAGCCATCAGCTCTGAGGCCTCGAGTCATTTTCTTACCCAGAAAAATCATCAGGCTTTTATACAAATAAAAACCTTCTTCACTGACCCTCCTGTTCATGTCTGAATTATGAGTAGCTGCACACTTTTAGAACCTCAGCACAAAGCATTTATTACTACCTTATTTGAAAATAGAAGCAAAACAGGATTCTCCCACTTTCCTTTCTTTTATTTAAGCAACAAGATATTTTCTTGTAGTAATGCTCCATGATATTAAGAAATATTCCAATATATTAAACTTCCAAATATTAAAAGGTACTGAAATAATATGCAAGTTAATATGCAAGATACATTTTTCTCTTTAAAAATTTTAAACCAAGACATGTGCTTAAAACAGGAATTATTTTTATTATTCCTTTCTTCCGTCTCTTCGTGGGAGAATTTAATAAAGACTTGGAATTGAGGAGGATAACAAAAGGAGGAAACTGTATGGGAAGAGAAACAATATCAGAAGAAGGAGGGGAAAGGAAAGCTGAGGGAAAGCAGAATTCTAGTTCTTATTTAATTATCCAGTTAGCACCTTTAAATGCCTTTTGTAAAATAAAAATAAAATCTTTCTTCCTAGGAAAAAAGTGAATTTATGAATAATAATTCCAGCGAGCAGGTCCTCTATATTGATCCGGTGATTACAGAGATAGAAATCTTTCTCCCAGAAGAACACAAGCCCCAGGACTACAAGACAGAAAAGAAAACAGAATCCCTGGAGACCAGAGACTGCCTGCAGAAGTCACTACTCACCAACACTACAGTTGTGTATATTCCTGGTCTCAGCACTGGGTATAAGCCCCAGATTTCAAATTTTCTCACTGGGGGAAACCATCTCAGCAAAAATGATGACACATCTTCATCAACTCTCAAACCACCGGCTGATTCCTTAGACCTGGGGGAAAATGCAAGGTTTAAAAAATACCCTAATTTTGCTTTTTCTGTCTCACATATGAATTCACTAAGCAACACACTATCTTTTGAAGAATTAAACCTCATTTTAAATCAAGGAGAATGCAGCCCTCTGGACATGCAAAACTCAGTTGAAGGAGAAACTACCATGCTTTTGGAAAATGCTTCACCCAACGAAACTATTCCAGAACAGACCCTGTTGCCAGATGAATTTGTTTCTTGTTTGGGGGTCATGAACGAGGAGTTGCCATCTATTAATTCTTATTTTCCACAAAATATTTTGGAAAACCACTTCAATACAATTTCACTCTTGGAAAAGTAGAGCTGCTTAGTCAAAGTTAATATGGGAAAGCTGCCTTGTCATCTGAAGTTGGATCTCCTCTTCAACCTAAGTTTAATTCTGACCTATTTTTTTTTGAGTTAGAGAGTTAAGATCCAAAGACTTTGTGACTGTGTAGTCACAAAGGAAGCACCAATATTAGATACACCTTCTGTATTTTTTAAAAAAGGTATCAACAATTATATTCTTTTTGTTTCCCCTCATTGCAAGGCACAGAATAGATCTCTCTGTTGTACAAAAGATAAATACTACAAGATATGTGGTGGTGAAATAAATGTTGAAAATAGTTCTTAAAAATTGAGACATTAGTGTTTGTTTGCAAGGGAAGAAGCAAGTTTAATTTTCATTGTATGGCTTAAAATTCTCTTGAGTAGATAAAAACATAGTCCCCAACAAAAAAAATAATAGAATCAGGGGAGCATTAATTAGCATGTTTGTTGTATTATTTTTCTCTACTACTTTCTATTTAGGTATTAGGGATTTGATGTTTCTTTATTTTGGTTTTGGACTAAGGGAATTATAAAACAATGATGTGAGGACATCATGAAACTGCTGCCTTCATTCAAGTTAAGCATGATGGCATCGTTGTCCTGTGGTGTAGCTGGTGTATTAATTACACTATGGCAGAACTGAAGTAGCAGATGCAGTATCAGCAAGGTGTAATTATTCCTTTTGTAATCAACTATGTATGAGATATATGTCAGAAAATTATTGTTAAAACACATATTTGCCCAAATCTGGGATGGCGATACTTCCCACACATACCACTGCCCCATATCCCATGTCTCCTGCAGACATCACTAACTGATCACCACACATTTTTCTGCTAAGCCTTAAGGTAACCTCAGAATCCTCTCAACATGGTGCTCCTGATAGCTACACTCAATAAGGTCTAGGACTGGCGGTGAACTTTACCTCCCACCCAGGTCAATACTGAGAGATAGGTCATCTTAAAATATGAAATGCATATTTTCAGCTGAAAAAATGGTACTTGGCAAACTTCTCTACTTTATTTTATTTTATTTTTTTAGAGTGTGAGCAGGATGGGGAGGGACAGAGGGAGAGAGACATCCCAAGAAGACTCCACACTCAACAGAACCCAGTGTGGGGCTCAATCTCATGACCTGTGCCTGTGCCTGAGATCATGACCTGTGCCAAAGTCAAGAGTTGGTCACTTAACAGATTGAGCCACCCTGGCATCCTGCAGAGTTCTCTATTCTGATTAATTTTTATGGTCCAGGGAAAAAATTTTCTAATGATCAGAATAATTTGAAAATAGGGTAGATTACCCACTGAATTTCTCTTTTTCTTCTAAACAGTTGTCAACAATAATAATTTATATTCAGATTAATTAGTTTAATTTTATCAAATTGAGCAGTTAATCAAAAAAAGGACCAGTTGCCTACTGTGTGTTAAGCACATGAACAAGCTATTTTGTTTTGTTCTGGCTTTTTATCAAAATTAAAAAAAAAAACCTAAATTCAGTTTTGCTGTCATTAAGTGTCCCCATGAGGAAGATAACCATACACCCCTGGTGTCTGCTGGTTTGTGGTCTTTTGCCCCAGTCTTTATGGGCAGTGCACCCTTTCACTCTTAGAAGCATTGCATTTGGATGATAAATCATATGGTTGCTCTATCTATGAAGATAGATATGTCCAGCATATAAGCAATTTGTTATAATTCACTTTTTTTGAATTGACAATCTTTATTTTACTTTATATCATGTACTAAAGCCATTTTCTCGAAAATGGAACATTACTATTCACAGTGTAAAAAACGTATCCCTTACTATGAATTCTATTCTGTTTGTCCTAAAATATGTGTATATGTGCTGTACTTTACATAATCAAAAAGGAATATATTTTAAATCACTAATGAAATACTAATATTAAGCATGACTTGTAAATGATCATACGCCTTTCCTTTATTCTTCTTTGAAGGGAGAATATAATGAAGCAAAAAGGCCTGTAATATTTGGGATAGAAATAGCAAAAGACTGAGACAAATCTTTGACGTTTACCAACCTGATGAAGACATCTGTTAACATATGAAGAATATTTTCATAGTGTATTTCAGTATAATTGTAACCTGCCACACATCAAAAAAGCTTTTGTCAAGCTTAAACAGCATTATTTGATCTATGTAAGCGTCCACTGCAGAGAGTGCCTTAGAACTTTTTCTTGTCCCCTGGAGTAAGAAGGAGGCTCCTTTCTCTTCCTATGGTGTCTTTTCCATACATCATGGCTCAGCACAGAGAAGATACTTCTATTTCCATCTTTGCCATTAGCCCTTGTTGGTCCCAATGGATTAAAAACTGAAACTATACCTATAATGGAGGCAATGTGCCTGCCATTGCTCCAACTCAGGGAAAGTTTCAATTGTTTCATCACAATGCAACCTTGTCAGTAAGAAAGGGTTTTCTTTCCATGATTCTTTTATTCAACAACTATCCACTGAAGTATTGAATGTGCAAGGCACTTTGAGCAATAACAGATGCTAATAAAACCAGCCAAGTCCCTGCAGCGTTGGAGCTTATATTCTAGGGTCAAGAAACAGACAATATATGCACTTCAAGGAGCTTACATTTTATAAGGGGCTAAGACTAGGGCTGGAGAGAGGCAGAAAAAAATAAAGAAGAAAAAATCCAGATAATAGTAAATGTCATATAGATAGGTAAAATGAGGTAATATAGTAGAGAGTGATTTGGTGGCCCCTTTTGGCTGGGCAGTTAGGGAAGCTCTCTCCCAGGAAGGGACACTGACATTGCCATCTGAATCACAGGAAGGAGCCAGTGTGTGAGAATCACCTTGCCACTTCAAATTCCTTCTAGAGGAAAAATTCTCCGGTGGCTAATATCTCTACTTTGTCTCCTGTACAAGTTGGCCCGAATCCCAACCCCTTAACACCTCCCCATTCTCAGCCAGCATCTTCTGTAGACTGGGGGAACAAGTGTGTATATCTTTTTATCTTTCCATCTGGCTTATTATTAACTTTCTCTCTCTGACTCTCACAGTGTATATAAGGAGCTGGAGGGAGAGAGAAAGAGGAAGAAAATTCCAAGATACCATTGAAAGGGAAGAAGGAGAGAGAAATACAAAGAAAGAAAAGCAGATTAATCCTCGGTAATGCTGAAGCAAAGTGGAATCCAAGTTCCAGATAATACTAAAGCTGATTAAGAGACATCCAATTTCCTCCTGTTCTAGTATCTTCTTCACACTCTACCTCCCTTTTCTTACATAGAAGCAATAGGGGAAGGCACAAGCTATATGGTTTGGGGTTGTTTTCTTGGTTTACGTGTGTATATTTTATCATTTTTTAAATTAGGAATGTGTTTTTACCAGAGTTAGATACACAATTGATGATATTAAAAGGCTTATGAGTTTTAGCATGTGGTTCTCATGTAATGTGGGCTGCTGTTTGCCCTCCTGGTTCAATCAAAAGGTTTTCCCACATTTTTCTTTTCTTATATATTTCCAGTCATTCTTCCTTTGACATAGAGACAACACATGACCGTGGCATAGAGAGGTTTTCAAAAATAAATTTCAGCAACTGATATCCTTTCTTCAAATGAAATCTGTTGTAGAAGCCCAAAATGTAAAATAAGTGAAAGCAAATCTGCTGAAACAGATGTTGAAGGTCATGCCTGTCCCCAACAACGCTCTTCTGCATCAGCCTATGCGTGCAGGATGAAAATTCCAGGCTGGGGATTCTCTCTTCCAAATGGGTGACCTGGGTGCTGGCCCTCCTTGAAAAGCCTATATCTTGGGATTGTACCAAACCTTCCATCTCCAACCAGAAGACTGTCAGCCCAGGTGAAGAGCACCAGAATGCCCTCAAACCTCCTTACTTCCTGAACAGCTGCATAAAAAGGAGCTGCTCATAGAGGCAGTTCTATATGCAATAATTAACTTGTTTCTTTCCAATTACTTTATCATAAATGTTTGGGTTTTGTTCAAGATTATGCTCTTTTTGTGGTCGCTGAGAATAAAATATTGCGTATTGAACATAATTAGATATTATAAACCCAAAGATTGTCAAATTGCGTTGTGGTTTATCTCTTTACTAAGTAATTATACCAATTATAGGAGGTGATGTTTTAATGGGAAATGTTATCCACTTGGCAGACACTACTAATTTAAAATAAAAGGAGTGATTATAAACAATTTATGAATTTCTCTTGGGTAAAAGCATGAAACCAATATAAAATAATTAGATTCTGATTCAGAGAGTGGGTTGTGTAACACGTTCTTGGATGCTATAGTTATGGCAATATTACAAGGAACTCCAACAAAGGATTGATAGAATATTATTATGTCTCTTTTCCACTGCTAAAATTACACCATTAAATCCCAATTAATGTTTCATGTTAAAACTCCTTTAGCCATCTTGTTAACTTCACTTTTCAACTTAATTTAGGATAAACACTATGCATCTTTTATATCTAGTATTTCCATCAATTTTCTGAAGATGCATTTCCTTTATGCTTATATTCAGGAAAACAACTTATTATCTAATTCTCATAATTAGCATTTAGCAACAAATTAGGAACTTATTCTTAAATGGTCTATTTTTGTTTGGGGTGGTAAGAGGATTCTGGTCTAGCTTTATGAAAAGAAAAAAAACACACTATAGTACACAAGCATTACAGAAACATAGTTCTTTCCTGAGATTATTGGTTCAAAAATTCAAGCAAAGCAAAATGCTGTTTCTAACCATAAAGGCATACCTAAAATTAGTGACTCTGTCAGAGCACAGGAAGGAAATCATAGTCAAACACTGGAGCCCAAGTGTGAGATACGGAAGTCAATAAACCTGACTGTTTTCTTTCTGTTCATATCCTGCTTGAGAATATTATTAGAAGTGAGAAAGAATACAACGGTGACATTTTTAAAGTTAATTTTTAAGCTACACAGTAATTCATGAAAAGACACTTCAAAAATTTTAAGTAATACCAATGTAAATGGAGTGAAAAGGGACAGTACCTCTTCACATCTCTGCTTCCTGTGCTCTATCCCCATCATCTAAAGTAGTGACTCTCAACACGTTAATGTTTTTCTTTCCCATTTTTTTTAACCCAAATGGTTAACATATGGTATTGCTCTGTGACTTACTATTTCCACCTAGCAATATATGCAGGAAATCTTCACATGTCGCTATATATAGCTTTATCTTATTCTTTTCAGCAGTTGAATCGTATTCCCTAGAATAAACATGTTTTAATATATTTTCCTATTCTGTTTACGAACATTCAGATTGTTTACAGTTTTTCACAATTAAACCCATTCCTGTAAGAATTCCTTTTGTATAGATCCTTACACATACATGAGAATGTGGGCTGGGGGACAGATCCTCAATGGACACAACAAGTATGAGGTATGCAAGAGGAGAGGCAGGGACTGTCAGCAGGCGGTAGACGTGCGGAATTAAGAGGAGACGAGGAAAGAGCACTAGACAACCTGCAAACCATGCACTGTTAGGTAATGCAGAACCAGTCTTGTCCACCTACTAAGCAGCACTGACCCTCAATTCCCACCCTACTCTTGCTTTTGTTTTAGTGTTCAGGACTTCCTGGTTAACATGCAAAATTTTATGTTCACTGGATACTAGATGATGTGAAACTTATTCCAAACCTCTTCTTGTCCGGATTTAAATGAAGTTCGGCCCTCATTTTACTTTGGTATTCAATGTTGAAGATTTATTTTGTCTTGGTTGCTGAAATTGAAAATCACTTGTATTTCATTAAATGAAGAGATTAGGATTTTAAGAAGCTGCCAACTGCTACGTATTTGCAGGTTCATTTTTCCTTTCTTGGTATTCATTGCACATTCCCTTCAGTGTGCTACTTTGGAGATTGCATTTGATTGAAGAGAGGCAGCCTATGCAGAGCCCTGTGAGGGATGGACTGGAGGGAGCTTGCTAAAGCCCAGAGCAATGCAGAAAAGCAATTGTAATGCAAAAAAAAAAAAAAAAGACAAACCCGGATATGCTTTGGAAACACAATACATGATAGATTCGACCTATCTATCTTCATCGCTTCAGTGAAATGTTCATTTTTAAAAGCCCTCTTTAAAACTCTTGGTTTTTTTTTAACTTCTATTTTGTTTCTTTTGTTTTACTAAGCAATGGAAATCTTCATTTAAGCAAAAAAGTTTCCGAAAAAGCATGTAGAACTACAAATATACGTGCTGTTGCAAATATGTGGACTAAATTTTCTGCTTTTATTTTCCCTTAAAGAACTTGGATTAAGGTCAAACAATCAGGGTTTTTGAATTTCAGCTCTACTCCATGCCAATTCTGTGACCTTGGGTAATCACTGGAGTTTCAGGTGTTCTCTCCTTGTCCTATTTTCTGGGACAGAGATACCGATCTTGGCGTACCTTTCTAAAAAAGACGATTAGCTGACCCTTCCTGCTTCCTGAAGTACTTTCTTCACTTCACTCCAAGGACACCATAAACCCATGACCTCTTTCTCTGAGCACTTATTCTCAGCCTCCTTTCCTGCTTTCCCCTAATACCTCTGTCACATAAACATTGGAGACTCCACAGCTCAGGCCTAACTTTCTCCTTTGGTGGTCGCATCAATTCCTGTGGCTTTAAGCACTATCTGTCTACACATTATGAAAACAGATTAGTCTGGCCTCTATTCTGAACTCCAGACTCATTCAACTGTCTGTCTGATATATCCATTTTACCTCCTCATGGCCTGTAATACCTGTATGAGATGACCTCCCAAGCCTTCTGTTCTCATAGACATTACCACCTTGGTAAATAGTATTGCCATTTTTCCAGTGATCACAAATCTAGGTATTATCCTTGACTTTTTCTTGTTGCTGTTGTTCTCACTCTCATGTCTACTCTCTCAGGAAATCCTACCCACCCTACCTTCAAAACATATCCAGAAATTAAATACTTCTTACTACCTCAACTTGATCACCCTAGTTCAATCACTATTATCCCTTGCCTGGGTTATTGCAAAAATCTCCTAAGGTCCATCTTCAATAGCACAGCTGTATTTACTTAGATGATCCTGCTGAAACAACACTTGTCTGTTTAATACCTGCCAACAGCTTCCTATCCCACAAACAACAGCAGGCTAAGTCATTATGGTGACCTTTGGGGCCTTACCTAGTTTACCTCTCTCTGTCCCACTGGCCACCTAGTAAGTACCTCAGGGCCTTTGCTCTTGCTATTCCTACTTCCTGGAATGCTCCTCCCCAAGATTGTTGCATTGCTCACGAACACACTACCTTTAGGCCTTCCTTGGTCACTCTGTCTAAAATTGCAACCCTCCACCCCCAGCCCATATTTCCTACTCTCCTTTGCTTTTCCTTCTTCAAAGCACTCACCACCACCTAAAATCAAGTATGATGTACTTTTTAGACATTAATCTGTTCACTATCACCTACTATAATGTAAGATCCAGGAGGGCAGGAATTTTGTCTTCTTTTTCTCCCCATAAATCTTTAATGCTTAGAACGGAGCCTGCCACATAGTGGGGTGCTCAACAAATGTTTGTTAAAAAAATGAATAAACAATGGTCTAATCTATTAATTCCATCTGCTTCACATGAGAAGGAAATCAGTATTACATGAAGGTATCCAAGAACTTTCAGAACTCAGTGTATTTTCTGAGGTTCTTCTATAACCCTCTATTATTTTATGACCATCATTGTTGCTTCTCTCTAAACTGCCACTATGTTAATTGAGGAGAAGCAGTAATATGATGTAAACATAAACATTTTTCTTTTCAACTCTGCAGTTTTCTTTTATTCCTTAGATCATTTCAACATGACAGCTTTTTTAACCACCTTTTTTACTTTTGACCAAAACTGTTATTTCAAAGAGATACATATGGCAGAGTTAATAACACCTCAGTGTGCAAGCAATATCTTTCATTTCTTCAGGAGGAAAGGTTTCTAGCCAGCAGACTAATTAGACAGCTCTCTGGCTGATAATTGGGGCCAGATGAATTGCATGATGATTAATGAAAATGAGCAAACAGGGGTTTCACCTTATAGAACATTAATTAAATAGCTTACTCATAAAAAACAACAGCTGAATTCTAAAGGACTGGGCAATCTCATAGTGGATAGGAACTTTGGCTTAAAGAAATATCATTAAATTCTACCTAAAATAGCCAAGTAGAGATAATGCATAGAATGTACTTATTCATTTATTTGTTGTTTCAAATGCCATCTAATTGTGTTTCAATCTAGAAAATCTTCATTTTCTAAATGAAGCTGGGGTTGTGTTGGTCATCTGTGGAGGGTGCAATTCTCACTTTCCTGACTCCTAGTCCAGATCTCTTTTACAACCTACAGCAAATTAGCTGTTTTGAAATGGATCAGTGGTTCTCATTTACCTAAACATTAGAATCACCTGGAGAACTTAAAAAACAACAACAAACTACCAAAGCCTGCTCACGATGCCAGTCCCATTGATACTTTTTCATCAGGAGTATTTTATGCATTGCCAGGGTTGAGAGTCATCCACTTAATTGTTCCTCCTTGTGAAAAGAAACTTTTTGCCTTTGTTCATTATTATTTGGCAGCAATTCTTTCATCATCTCTTCTCAGAGACAACAGATGTGTATCAGTGGAAGCCCCTCCACCTCATTAAACCCCATCTACAACCTTGCATTCACCCATCTTCTCTCCTTAGTTCCATAAAACAAAAGAGGTACATGTTTCCCCTGTCAGATTAACGTCTCCCTAGTACTGGACTCCTTCCCTCATCTTATACCTTCTTAGGGACTGGCTATGGGTATTGATTTACGTATCATACTCATCTTGTTCCCATTTACCAGTATCGGTCTCATAATAAATGTGGTAGAGACTTCTAATTCTCTATTGAACATCCATTCTCACATTACTTACAGTAATGAAGCAACAATGCACTGCCCTAAAAGACACATTTTCCAGCCTCCTTTGCCACTAGGTGTGGCCACGTGACTGAGTTCAGTCAATGAAATATACACAGAAGCTGTTATAAGGATTTCCAGGAAGTTTGTTTTTTTTTAAAGAAGGAGGCAGACAAACAGATAAATCTTTTCCCCTCCTGCCTCCCCCTTCCTCCTTCCTGACTGGAAATTGAGCATAGTAGCTAGAGTTCCAGCAGCCATCTGGGACCATACGGTGACCTAGAGATAGAAGCCATGCCCTGGGGATAGTGAAGCAGAGAGATGAAAGAAGGCCATGTCCCAGATGATTTTGAGGAGCTGTCCTGAAGCACTTATCTCTTACTTTTAAACGACATTAATATTTTTATTAATTTGTTTGTTTAAAGATTTATTTATTTAAGTAATCTCTATACTGAACGTGGGGCTCAAACTCATGATCCCGAGGTCAAAAGTTACATGCTCCTCCAACTGAGGCAGCCAGGCTCCTCGAGAATAATGTTTTGAAATGACTGTTATTGTTGGTCCTGCTATCCATATCTGAATTCATCATAATGAATGCAATAAGCCATCAGAAATTATTTTTTCACAGAATGGATGAAGTATACCCTATGGTGGTCATATATTGTCTCCCCAGTTCCCCTTTTCTGGAAACTACCCCTTTCTTTCTCTACTGTTCTGTTGGTGTCACCCTGGTCAGCAGGCTGCAGTTGATCCGTGTGAAGTAGCCTCATCCAATGTGGATGAGTCCTGTGCCAGGACTTGCCTCTGGTCATAACAATTGGACTAGAGGTGCACACCTGAAAGCTGGACTAATCAAGGCTCTCCTCAGCAACTTTGGAAATAAAGAGGGCCTCTCTCCAATGACAGAATTTTAGATGCAAAGTTGAGAAGCTATTGTCAGTCATGTTCTTTGTGTGGCCAGAATAAAAGCAGGATGGTCTGCAGACATAAAAGCAGAAGAATAAACTGATGAACAGAGAAGGACAAAGAGGAGAGATGGAATGAGAACCATAAATGCACCTGAATCCCTGGTTTTAATTGTAATATGGTTCAATAACCTTCATGTCATAGTATATGAGAAAGCTTTATCATACAGTCTTTTTGCTTAAGTTTCTTAGAGTTGTATTTCTGTTATTTATGATTGAGAGTCATATTATAATCCCATAGAATTAAGAAGAAAAAAGCTTTGTATTTTGCTCCTAGAATCTATATCACTTTCTTTTAGCAGTGATTAGCAATGATGGCATTTGTGTTATCTTCTACACTAGTTTATCTGATATTGAACAGGGACTATTGCACAAAGATGTATTTGATGTATTTTCAGTAAATTGTTACTGGGGTTAAATCTCAAGCCATCTTGAAAACTTCTCCCTATATCAATTTCTTTGCAATTATAGACAGAGGAATTGGCAAAAAATAATGCAATTCAACTGAAAGAAAATACCATAAATTTTAAAAGCCTGTGAAGGATCACTGGTTTGCCTATTAACTTTATGCATCCTATTTGGAAGACTAAAATAGAAACCAAGTTCTAATGTTTTTGTTTTTATAAATGTATATAATTGTTATCTTTCCATCTCAATAATTATGTCTGTATAAAGATATTGCACGTTATCTGAGATGAGGAAAATCCCTTTAAATTACATGACTGAATTTCAGAATGTAAGTAAAGCAGAGTTAACCAAAATGTTCAAGTGAAGCAAATTTCCTTTTCTATGACGACATAAACAAACATCTTTTGCATGGAACCAAGTTTTATGTGGTATAACATGTAAAAGAGAAAGCACTTTATCTGTGTTTGCACAGGAACCAGGTAACTTTGTCATAAACTGGGGAAGAAATGACCTAAGTGTCACCTCCCACATCTCCTGGTGTGAATAGACTTAAGGGCTACTAGTTGCCATAAAACTAAATCTCAGTGCACAAATTCATTTAAAAAAAAAAGTATCTGCCATAAATGAGTTCTACAAATTCATACCAGGAGCTTCCCATACCTTACTTAACTTCCCAACAACTTGTGAGGCATTATCATCACCATTTTACAGCTGAGGAGACTGGGTGAGAGAGATCCTGCATCTCTTACCTTGCTTTTGAACATAAGTCACCTCACTTCCACCATGTCCCTCACTTAGCACTGTATCCTAGTGTGAATTCCTCAAGGTATGGGAGGTGCTGTTTAAATCGTTCCTTTAACATTTGCCACGTAAGGCTAGAATCATCTTCTTGGTAATAATGTGTACAGCACCAAGAATATAACAGTTACGCCAAGAATATATTAAAGCCAGCAGGTATGTGTAATAGAGGAATTATAAAAGGCACACCTGTGAAATATTTTCAGATTCGGCAATAATAATCATTTAAAATCTAGGCTTGACCACCAAATGCATCGTATGATCCTGAATTGAATCCTATACCAAAAGCAAGAGGGGAGATTTGCTGTCAAGATTATTATTAGAACATTCAACAAAATCTTAGTACAAACTGTAGATTATTTTTTAAATGCTGTATCAAAGTTAAATTTCCTGAATTTGATACCTGTAATATGAACACTTAAAAATGTATATCTATACAAAAACACAGTAGAGTATAGTTAAAGGGACATAATATATGCAAACAACCTCTCTTAGATGGCTTAGTAAAGAAATTATAACAAACAGGCTTCCAGTTATGGAATGAATAAATCATGGGTATAAAAGGCACGGCACAGAGAACATAGTGATGTTGTAATAGCATTGTATGGTAACACATGGTAGCTACACTTGTGAGCGTAGCATAATGTACAGAGAAGGGGAATTACTATATTGTATACCTGAAACTAATGTAACATTCTGTGTCAGCTATACTCAGATAACATTTAAAAAGAGAGAGAGAGAAATTGCATCAAGAGAAAGAGGAGGGGAGGGATGGGGGGGGAAAAGTGACAAAATGTTAAAAATAATCTGATAAGGGCGCCTGGGTGGCTCAGTGGGTTAAAGCCTCTGCCTTCGGCTCAGGTCATGATCTCAGGGTCCTGGGATCGAGGCCCACATCAGGCTCTCTGCTCAGCGGGGAGCCTGCTTCCTCGCCTCTCTGCCTACTTGTAATCCCTCTCTGTCAAATAAATAAATAAAATCTTTTAAAAAAAATCTGATAAAAGGTATATAGGAATTCTTTGTATGTATTGTTTTCATGATTTTTCTGTAAGTTTGAAATTATTTCAAAATATAAGGTTAATAAATAAAAAAAAAGCTCTAGGCTTCGACCTAGAGTCTTGGGTACAGGCTCAGGTTTCCCGTTACCTGACTGAATGACTCGTGTCATTTCACATAACCTCTCTGGACCATGTAAAACACAGAAGTTCTGTTTTAAATGTAGACTGGCATTCCATTATAGGAAATAGCTCATCCATTCCCCTACATTGAGTAGTTTTGACTTTTTCACTATTACTAACAATGCCCCAGTGAACAGCTGTATATATGGTTCCTTGTGCTCATATACAAGCTTGTTCTAGAATTGATCCAGATGTATCAACAGGGATAAACTCAAGAATATAAGAATGACTGGGGGGAAAGCACACTGCAAAAGAACATATTAAAATGATTCCATTTATGAAAATGTTCAGACATTAAAATACATCATACAAGTACAAAAACATACACTAGGTTGATAGATACCACCTTCACCATATAGCTTACCTAGAGGGGAGGGCAGAGGGAGGGAAAGGTAGGGTGGGCTTTAGTTGTATCTATAATGTTTTATTTCTCAGAGACAGAGGGAGGGAGGGAGAGGGAAACAGAAAGGAAGAAGGAAGGAGGGACGAAGGAAGGAAGAGAGAGAGGGAGACAGAGAGACAGAGAGCAGAATAAAAGGGTTCAGCTAAAGAATATCTCAGTCCCTTCCAGCTCTAATGATCCATATACAAGTTAGATTTGTTACCTTAACAAACCATATAAACTTAAGCCTGCTGATGAGTGTGTGTAGACTTAATTTAACAGAATTCAAAAGGCATATATTGAGAAAATATGCAAGGCATTGAGCTACCTAGCAGGTAGAGATAAATACAATTTAGCTTGGAATGTTTTGAAGGAAAAAAAGCTTGATATTATTTTAAAGAAAAAATGTGGGTTAATCATTTCCTCAAGATAACATAACTTAAGCTACAATAAAGGTGAAAAAGAATAAGGGTGGGGGGAAGTGTCGGCTTTGGAGAAATGCTTTTAGCCATGTATTCCTGACAAAAAAACAGGAGCTTTTCATTCTTAGCATTGTTGGCTCAGCTAACTAACCAAGGAAGTTACAGCCCCAAAGAAAACATGTTATTACACATTGAAATTTGGTCATTTATTAATAGCTACAATTGAAAGGCATGTTTTGAAATAGCAGAAAAACACAAGCAAAGAAAAAATATTTTTGATCCAGGACTGGTATCATTTAAAGTAAAATGAAGGGGAAATTTGGTAATTATCCACTGAATTTCTGCAGCTTGATAACCAAACTGGTTAGATCAAGCAAAAAAATGTACCTATTGGTTTACACACATGATTACAGCAAAGCATACTTCTCTACCACTGAGAGCCCCCTTATGTAGAAATGAATAGGAGTGTATCCATCCAGTCTCTTTTGGTACTAAAGAGGAGAAAACCAGACTCAACTGAACTTAAATAAAAATGGAAATTTATTGGATCAAGTAACTCAAAAGTTCAGGGTAGATTTAACTTCAAGTACACTTTGACCCAGGTACTAAGGCAACAGCATCAAGGCTCCGTTTCTCCTCCTCCCTTAGTTTGTCTTTCTGCAATGTTGGTTTTATCTTCAGGCTTCATGCAGTGGCCACAACAACTCCAGACCTGGGTCACTCTTACTGTTAGCAGTGCCATGGAAAAAGAGACAGTCTCAGCTGAGTAGTTCCTACATAAATTCCAGTAGTGTGTTTGGCATAACATGCATCACATACGTATCTCTAAACAAATCAATCACTGTTGCCCAGGAATGCAATGCTCTTGTTGGCCAGGCCAAGTCACATGCCTCCCAGAGGTGTTGGGAGGTTAGCTTCACTCTCAGCACTTATGGGTAATGAGGTGTTCTTAATGAACACTTCTCATACTTTAATGTGCATTAAATTGTCAGGGGAACTTTTAAAATACAGATTCTAATTCAGCAAGTCTGTAGAAGGTCCAGAGAGTCTACGTCTACAACAATCCTGGCCATATGAAACTCCCAAGCAGTGTGCTAAACAGCTGTTTAAGGATTGCAAGTATAGTTAGTTGCAGCCTAGACCAGCTACATAAACTAAGAAGGCTGTGCAAAGTGAAAACATGGGGCCCCTTATTAAAAAATCATTAAGAATTTTGAGACAACAACAGCAGAAAATTAAATTAAGCACTTTTCCCAGTGTGTGGCCTGTGCAACTGCACAGGTCACACACCCATGAAGCCAGTCTTATTTGCAGACTTCTATTTTGATGAGTTTGAGGCTAGAGTGAGATCACTGTGAATAGTAGGGGAGGGGTTGAGGCAGAACTTGTGATTCTCCTTGCCCTTCTCCCAAACAGATGTAGCCTCATCTCTGCACAAATGTTGAGCAGTTATTTGAAAACCATCTTCCTGAACAACAGTTGTTAACCTGCTTGTGGAACCCACATATCTCAGTCCATCTCTCATTAGAAGAACCCTGAAATGCTTACCCACGTCCTTAATTGCCTTTGAGTTTACTCCCATATTAAGCTAGGTAGTCTTACTGTGTGTCCCCAAAGCAGCTTACACCTTCAGGATCACAGCACTTAGTACATATTATTTCTGTTAACTAGTTTGGTTATCTATCTTCCCTCTTGGACTGTAAGTTTAAGAAAGGTAAGGATAGAGGCTATCTTGTTTATCTTTGTGGCTCCTTTCTCTAACACAGTACCTGAGATAATATTTTATAAATACCTATTAACTGGGTCAATAATTGTAGTAATAGTTAACACTTGGCACTATTAGACATTTAAATTTTTAGCTATTCTAATGGGTGAGTGGTGGTATCCCACCATGGTTTTAATTTGCTTTTCTCTGATGACTAATGAGGTAGAACACCTTTTTGTGTATTTCTTGACCTTATGAATACCTTTTGTATTTGTTGGCTGGGACTGTTAGAGTACTAGAAACTGGGTGGCTTAAACAACAGAAACTTTTTTTCTCACAGTTCTAAAGGCTAGAAGTTCAAGATCAAGATGTAAATATGGTTGGTTTCTTTCGAGACCTCTCTATGATTTGTAGATGTCTGGGTTCTCCCTGTTTTTACATGGTCTTCCCTTTGTGTGTGTCTGTGTTCCAATCTCCTATTCTTATAAGGACATCAGTCATAACGGATAAGGGCCCATCCTAATGACCTCATTTGAACCTAATTACTTCTTTAAAGATTCTGTCTCTAAATACAGTCATATTCTGTGGTAATAGGGATTAAGAATTCAATATATCAGTGGGAGGGCACAATTCATCCCATAACACCCTTTTGTAGAAGTGTCTTTCAGGTCTCTTGCCCATTTTTCTGTTGAGGTGTTTGTTACTAGGGGCTCTTTAAATATCCTGGATTCTGTCCTATTAGCCCTCTTTTCTCTCTAGACTCTAGCTGGATGTATGTTAGACCTCTTTATTGTGTCTCATTTTTCCTTTACATCTTTTATCTCTCCCTGCTTCAGTCTGGATATTTCATTCTGACCTACATTCCAATTTGCTTATTTTCTCTTTAGCTGCATCTTATCTGCTATTATATCAATTCATTTAGTTCTTATTTTGTATTTTTCAGTTGTAGAACTTCCATTTGATTTTTACTATTTTTAGCTCTCAGCCAAAATTCTCCATCTTGTCATTTAATTTCTTAAACATATTCTCCTATGTTATTTTAGGATCATGTCTAAAAACTCCAATATTTAAAAAAATAAAATTAAAATTAAAACTCCAATATTTCTATCTCCTATGGCTCTGTTTCTATTTTCTTTCTGGTTTGGGTCTGTTATTATTTCCATAGGTTTCATTATTCTTTATTGAGTTCTAGCTATTATACACAAAGAATTACAAAGGCAATTTGAAGCTCTGGTTGACCTTTACTTGTGGCAGGAAGTTTGGCTAGGGGGATTCATCTTAATGTAATCTGGGATTAAAATAATGCAAAGCTAGGCTGCAGTTCTTGTGAAGCCCATCTCCCATTTACATTTACTCCTAGGATGAAGCCCTTCAGAATCTCAACTGAATGTCTGGAGTGTTTGCCAGGTAAATTTTTCTGAGCTCCATTTTTTTTTCCCCTCCACTTTTTTCCCCACTTCTCAGGGAGCTTCTCTGTCACCATTTTTGTCTCAAGTCTCTAAAAGGAAAGAGAGTAAAAATGGTGAACTCACATATCTAGGCTTTCTTTTTCTTCTTAGTCTTGGTCCTGCAAGTTCTCATTGTCTTCCCTGGCCTCTTGCCAGCTCAATCTGGATGGGAATAGAAGTAACCAGAATCTGCTTTTGCGAAGCTGACTTTCTTGAAGGGTTCCACTGTCAGGATATATTGGTTTCTTGGCTGAGCTGTGCTCAGATGTCTCATGGAACCACTACTATTGCCTTAAGAACAGGGAGCCCCATCACCAATCTTGGCTTTCTCTAACAGACTGGAGTACACGTACCTGGGGTCAAGTAAACCTTACAAATATTTTGGGGACACCTGGGTGGCTCAGTTGATAAAAGTGTCTGACTTCAGGTCCTGATCTCAGGGTCCTGGGATATGCCAGCTTTGGGTGGGCTCCCTGCTCAGTGGGGAGCCTGCTTCTCCCTCTCCCTTTGCCCCTACCCGTGCTCATGCTGGCCCTCTCTCTCAAACAAATAAATAAAATCTTTAAAACAAAAAAAAATACTTTCTCTAGAGAATTACTGTTTTAAAGACATTCATTTTTCACAACACCTCAGCCAAATATGTATATATTTTAAACTAGATGATAAACCTCATCTTGAAGTTGGGCTTTAGATGTAAGCATAGCCAAGCAGCATGAGCACTCTTTGTGAGCAGCCTGATGTGACAACTGAGCCTAACAGCAGTTTGGAGAGTGACTGTACCGTGTTGAATAGTGTCCCCCAAACAGTCATGTTTCCCCAGAACCTTAGAATATGACCTTTTTTGGGAAAAGGGTCTTTAGAGATGTAATTAGTTAAGATAAAGTCATACTGGATTAGGGTGGGCCCTAAGTCTAACAACTAGTGTCCTCATAAGAAGGTCATGCAAAGACACAGGCAGAGACTGGATGCTGCCACAGCTGAGGAATGCTGGGAGCCATCGAAAGCTGGGAAGGGGCAAAGAAAGATTCTTCCTGACAGGCTTCAGCCTTCAGAGGCCCACCTTGATTTCAGACTTCTAGCCTCCAGAACTGTAGGAGGATAAATTTCTGTAGTTTAAATCACTGAGTTTGTGGCAATTTTTTATAGCAGCCCTGAAGAACTAACACAGTGACTAAGAAAATTAATCATAACTTCTCTCATTAGTATTAAGTCTGCGACATTGTTTTGATTGCTCAGGATTTCACTTATAGAAGCAATAGACTGATGACATGGAGAGGTTAATGCCATTGAAAAAAGCTTTATTACTCACAGATGCCAAGAGAAAGGGACATATCACACTGGGCAGGATCACATAGGGAGGTTTCAGGATTGGACAGGAGGCAGAAGGAACAAAGGGATAGTATGATCTAGAGACTTTTTTGTGGGGTGTGAGAGAGAGAGAGAGAGAAGAAATGGGCAAGGCCGGGTAGGCAAGTTTGAGGAAGTTTAGAACTGGGATAGTTGGAATAATTTCAATGGGCTCTGGACGATAGTTTCCACGGCCTCATTTTCTGCCCCTACCTCTCACTGCTTCTTGTCTATCTCACATTTTTACATCTTTTACTTTATTTTTTTTAAAAGATTTTTATTTATTTATTTATTTGACAGAGAGAGAGAGAGAGAGAGAGAGAGAGAGAGAGAGAGAGAGAGATCACAAGTAGGCTGAAAGGCAGGCAGAGGGAGAGGGAGAAGCAGGCTCCCCGCCGAGCAGGGAGCCCGATGCCGGCCTCGATCCCAGGACCCTGAGATCATGACCTGAGCCGAAGGCAGAGGCTTTAACCCACTGAGCCACTCAGGTGCCCAACATCTTTTACTTTAAAAAAAAGTATATTTACTTATTTTAGAGAGAGATAGAGAGCAGGGGGAGGGGCAAAGGAGGGGAAAAGACTCCTCAAGCAGACTCCCCAGTGAGCACAGAGTCCAATGCTGGGCTCGATCCTAAGGACCCCGAGCTGAAATCAAGAGTCAGACAATTAACCAACTCAGCCACCCAGGCATCCCACATTTCCACATTCTTTAAAGGCTGGTGTTCCCAAGGGTCCCAAGAACTTTATAAAATCTCTCTGGATGATCTCATATACTTTCATGTTTTCAATTACCACCTTCATGATGATGACTTTAATATCTTAAATCTTAGCTAGATCTCTCTTTAAAGTTTCAGGCTTATATAGCCAGCTGCCTACTAGACATCACCCAAACTGTCTCAAACTCATCATGTCCAAAGCTGAAGTCATTATCCTCTTAGCCAGACCTGATGCTCCTCAGGTTTCTTAATCTCCAAGCCATCTTTGACTCATTCTTTTCTGTGACATTCTGTATCTCCTTGTCAAGTCTTAGAGTATGTTCCTAAACGTCTCTTAATTCCATCCTTTCCTCTGCATCTCTCTGTCCCACTGGCAGAGTACTCATTCTCTCCTTCCTCCAAGTCATTCTCCTATTTCTCTTAAAACATAGTGACTTAAAAAGAGGATTAGGTCAACATTTTCAGTCCCTCAATCACTGTCTATAAACTTCAGGATAATTATCCTTCCCTAAAAATAACATACCCTTCCTTCATCCTCTCCCTGAAAGACCCTTCCCATCTTATCAGTCTGCCAGTCTCTTGTCCATGTAATCATTCAATTATCGCTGATGAGTGCTTTTCATGTGCAAAACACTAGGATCTGTCTCCCCATTTCACAAGATGGTCACTTCCATAGAATTTATCAGATGTATTATGATTACTTATTTATAGGTCTCTTTTCTTCCTCAGCATTACTAAGGTATAATTGAGAAATAAAATTGTAAGATATTTAAAGTATACAACATGACGATTTGATATAAACATGCATTGTGAAAGGATCCCCCCACCATCAAGATAATTAATACATATATCATCTCACATATTTATCTTTGTGTGTGTGAGAGATAGAACATTTAAGTTTACTCTCCAAGCAAATTTCATTATGTGTCTCTTATCTCTTTCCTGTGGGTTTATCAAAATCTTCAACTTATATCAGGCATTTAATAAATTGTTATTAGTGGAATGGATGGCTCTTTCATGGGTCCTCACAAAAGACAAATGAGTATCTCCCCAATCTGACTCACCTTATATTTCAGCTGATTTCCCAGTGCTCTACCTCATGAATCTTATTTCACAGAAATTACTCAAACCTTCCCAAGCTCAATCTGCACTTCAACTCCTTATTCTAACCATACTATTCCATCTCCATGGATCATCTCTCCACACACCTTGGGACTGCAAAGTTCCTATTCATCCTTCCAGACCCACCTCAAGTGTTATATCCTATGCAACTCTATTTTTGATCCCTTCAGAATGAGTTAGATACTCTTCTGATTATTCCCATAGCAATGCATACAGTTTAAAACTTACTCTTGCACATATGTTGTGGGCTCTTTTTTAAATATATCTTTATATCTGTTTTCTTCACCAAAATGAGAAAAGACTGAGGACATGAGATGTCTACATATCGTCATGGTGTTCCCAGCCATTGGCACTGCAAACCAAATGAATGGCTGCATGGCTAAACAAATGTTCAAATATAGACTTTAGGAAGACTAACTTGGCAAAAGACATAATTAGGAGTAAGATACAAAGACAATGGGGGCGCTTAGGTGACATAGCCAGTTAAGCATCAGACTCTTGGTTTCAGCTCAGGTCGTGATCTCAGGGTCGCAAGATCAAGCCCTGTGTCAAGTTCTGTGCTGAGCTCAGAGCCTTCTTAAGATTCTCTTTCTCCCTCTGCCTCTCCCACTCATTCTCTCTCTCTCTCTCAAGTAAATAAGTAAATCTTTAAAAAAAAATACAAAGACAATGAAGACCTGAATTAGGATGCTGCTAGTATTGATAGAAATACTAAGAAAATCAAGGTGGCAATGTTAAAAGGATTTGACAATCAAGCAGAAGTTAAGAAAGAGAAAGAACAAACAAAATTAATTGTAGGTCAGTTTTATTCAGTTATGCACCTCTGAGAATCTGAAGCAAGCTAAGGGCGTTTATTCCTTAAAAAAACGCACATATGCTCATTCACAAACCTTTTTGCACATTAAATCAAGAAATTCCCTTCCTAAACATCCCCTACTTAAGTTCACATACCACTATTTTAAAGTTGTGAGATTAGCTGGTTTGGAGGATGGTGACAACATTAACCAATCTATAAACAACTTGAGAAACAGCTGGTTTAGAAGAGTGGAGGGAAGTTGGGTTTTGAGAAAACAGAAGACCTTAGAGTGTACATGGTTTTGACACCCTTGGGGAGAACCTCGGGGAACATGTGTAATTTCTAAGAATGCTGAAGCATATTTGAATCCCGAGGCACTGCTCTACAACAGCAAGTCACTTAGAAGTTAGCCCAACTAAGCACCTAGCAAATAAAAATTTGTTTATACACCTTCCCTAATGAAGTGAAAAAGATCAGCTTGTGGAATGGGTATATGCAAAAGAATATCATTACTTCAAAGGCTAATTAAATTATGAATCTAAACAAGCATTTCTTTATGAGAGAATGAACAGATATGTCTCTTCTTCTTGAATATCAAGGTTTACTGTGTTGAGTTTGAAATGCTAATGGGCTACAGAGGCACGGATGCTCATTAGATTGTTGAAATAATTATTAGAAAAGAAACTGAAATTGAGATACAGGTTTGAGAGTCATTCCTGCTGAGGAATGAATTTCACATACCTAAGTATGAGATTACCAAGTATGATAGGCAGAATTCTATAATGGCCCCATTCTTCTAGCTCCCTTGTATTCACACTTTTGTATAATCCTCTCTCTCTGGGTGGAGCCTGTGACCTATTTCTGACCAATAAAACATGGTAGACCTGATAGGTTATCATTCCTATAATTATGTTACCTTATATGGCAAATGTGAAAGTATTTTGCAGATGTAATTAAGGTCCAAAATCAGTTAACTTTGAGTAAATCAAAAGGGAGATTATCTTGGATAGACCTAACCTAATTAGATAAGTCCTTTCAACAAGGAACTGAAGCCCTTCCTGAGTTCAAAGAAATTCTCTCCTGCTGGCTTTGAAGAAGCAAGCCATCGTGAGTTCTACAGTGGCATGGAAATGAATTCTCCCAACAACTCTGTAAGCTTGGAAGGGGACCCCAAGACTCAGATTATACCACAGCCCCGGTCAATCCTTTGGCCGCAGCCTGTGAACCCTTGAGCAGAGAACCCAGCTGAGCTGTACCTAGACTACTCACTCACCACAACTGAAAGGCAATAAATATCTGTTGTTTTAAACCATTACATCGGTGGCAATTTGTGATGCAACAGTAGAATACCAACACACCAAGGAAGAAGAATATGGAGAGAACCAAAGAGGGTATAAAAAAATTATGTCGGGGCATCTGTGTGGCTCAGTGTGTTAAGCCTCTGCTTTCGGCTCAGGTCATGATCTCAGGGTCCTGGGATCTAGCCCCACATCGGGCTCTCTGCTCAGCAGGGAGCCTGCTTCCCCCTCTCCCTCTGCCTGCCTCTCTGCCTACCTGTGATCTCTCTCTGTGTCAAATAAATAAATAAAATCTTAAAAAAAAAAATTCTGTCAAACATACCACATTTGAGTGAGTGGGGGAAAAAAAAAACAGGAAAAGTAATGGCTATTAAAAGGGGGTGGTTGTCTTAATTTGGGTTGCTATAATAAGCATATCAAAGACTGGGTGGCTTAAACATTTATTTTGTTGTGGAAGTTCTGAGGCGACCGAGAAATTCAAGCAGCACGAGGAGAGCTGGGAGAACACAGCTTTATTAACGCCGGCAGGCTCAGCGGGATCGTTCCCAAAGGCTGAGCACCCGGCTATGATCTCTTGTCATCTCTCTGTCAAATAAATAATAAATAAAATCTTTAAAAAAAGGGCGCCTGGGTGGCTCATTGGGTTAAAGCCTCTGCCTTCAGCTCAGGTCATGATCTCAGGGTCCTGAGATCAAGGCTTGCATAGGCTCTCTGCTCGGCAGGGAGCCTGCTTCCTCCTCTCCCTCTGCCTGCCTCTCTGCCTACTTGTGATCTCTCTCTCTCTCTGTCAAATAAACAAATAAGATCTAAAAAAAAAAAAAAAGAAGCAGCAGCAACCCAGCAGAGGAGTGCTGAGTCATCCCCAGGGGTTTCTCCACTCAGCGAGGAGGCCATTTTAGATTACTTTTCCACCTCAATTTCTCACAATTTTGGAGGCTAGAAGTTTGATATCAAGGTACTAGCAGAGTCAGATGTTAGTAAGAGTCTTTTTCTTGGTTTCATCACAGTGTGAGAGAGCTTGGTCTCTTCAACCCTTTATAAGGTACCACTCCTATGCTGGAGGCTCCACTGCAATGGCCGCATCCAAACCTATATCTTCTCAAAGGCCCCACCTCCAAATACTAAAGCTTCAACATATGAATCTCGGGTGGGGAAACACAAACATTCCATCCACAGCAGGTGGAGGCTTCCAGATAATAATATAGCAGCTGACACAAGAAGGTGTCTCTAACTCCAAACACAGAGAAATTCTAAATACATTTTTTGTTTAAAATACAGAGCCAAGAGGCACCTGGGTGGCTCTGTTGGTTAAGCATCCGGCTCTTGATTTCAGCTCAGGTCATGATCTCAGGGTTGTGGGACTGAGCCCCACGACAGGCTACATGCTGAGCATGCAATCTGCTTGGGATCCTCTCTCTCCCTCTCCTTCTGTACCACTCCCCCTCCTGCCTCAACACCTCCACTGACCCACAAATGCCCTCTCTCTTTCTCTCTGAAGGAAAATAAAATAAAACATAGCGCCAAGGCAAAAGCAGGAAAGCACAACCGCACTGGCAAGAAATGAAGTGAGGCCAAAAATAAAGGCATCAAATAAGAGCTAAAACTGAGTAGCTCACAGGGTAAAGGAGATATTTATAAGACCTTTGGGACTAGAGTTTTACTCGCTCTGAGGAGAATAACCAGACAGCCTCAGATCCATGCTTGATGGAAAACTTGAATAATCCTGTAAAAGACAGGATGTCCTGTTAGTTAAAATGGAACAAGGAAAACTCTACCAAACCAACAAATCAAGACAATGTAAATAAGTAAGTAGGAGAATTAGAAGTGAAGAGACAAAAGGTTTCATTATTTTTAGATGATAAACTATAAAAAAGATAAAATAAGGTAAAAGGTTATTATAATACTTTATCAAAACAAGATCAGTACAAAGAAATCATTAGTGTCCCTTGGTCCCAGCAATATCCAGTTGGAAAACACAGCCAGAAGATTTCATTTATAATAGCAAGAGACAATAAAGTAAGTTGGAATCAATATAATAAGTAATACCAGGACTTTATGTAGAAAATTTTAAGTAAAAATTATCTATAACTATAGCATACATATAGTTTGAAATTTTAAAATACAGAAAGAATGAAATATTATTTAAAAATTCCCTCCCACCCTTCCCTAGCCACTCAATTCCCTTCTCCAGGGGCAACCACTCTTAGTTTCTTATGCATTCTTTCAGAGATATCCTAGGCATATACAGGCAAATACATATTTTTCCTATTTTTTGGCAAAATGACAGCATAGTAGAATGCTTGGCATACCACTTTTCTTCACTTACCAATATATCTGGGGATAATTTCATATCCAGACATATAAAATTACCTCATTCTTTTGAAATATACCATTGTATTCCATTTACAATCTATTCCATATACATAGAATTTGGTACAAACAATGCTGTTGTGAAAATCTCTGTGCCTAGATTGTTTTCCACAATTTCATGTGTAAGAATATCTCAAGTTCAAATTGCTAGAAGAGGAATTGTTAAGTTGAAGGGTATGTGCATTTAAAATCTTGATAAATAAGCCAAAGTGGCCTCCATAGAAGTTGCACTAATTCACATTCCCACCAGCAACATAGGCCAGTACTTGTTTTCTCTCAATATATTCTCCACCTCAGTGTTTTTCAAAAAATCCTATCTTTGTCAGTATGACAGGTGAAAACTGTCTAATGCAAATGGCAATCACAAAGAGATACCACTTCACATACACTAGGATCTAGGCTATAATCAAACAGACAATAAGTTCTGGCAAAGAACCCTCATACACTGCTGATGGTAGAAATTTTTAAATGATGCAGCTATCTTAGAAAACTTTGGCAGTTTCTCATAAATTTAAACATAGAATTACTATTTGATCCAACAATTTTATCCCTAGGAATACACCCAAGAAAAATGAAGACATATATCCACAGAAAAATTTGTATACGAATGCTCATCACAGCATCATTACACCAAAAGACATAAATAACCAGAATGTCCATTAGCTGATGAATGGAAAAACAAAATGTAGTATGTCAATACAAGAGAATAACATTATTCAACTATGAAAAGGAGTACAGAAATACTACATGCTACAACACAGATGAACTTTAAAAACATTATGCTAAGTAAAAGAGGCCAACCACAAAAGACCACATTTGATTCCATTTACATCAAATGTCCAAAATAGGCAAATCCAGCGATACAGACAATAAATAAGTGGTTGCTCGGGGTCAGGAGGGATGGTGGGAGGGGTTGGAGGGGATAGCTAAAGGTTACAGTGTTTCTTTTGGGGGTGAAGAAAACAATCTAAAGTTGATTGTGGTGATGGTTGCACAACTCTGTAAATATACTAAAACCACTGAATTATACACTTTAAATGACTAAATTATACGGTACATGAACTGTATCTGAATGTATCTCAAATTGTTACAAAAAGTGGTCTTGATGCAGTTTTAATCTGCATTGCTATTATAAAGTGTGAAGTTCAGCATCTCTACATATATTTATTTGCCTTTCAGTTATTTTCTTCTGTGAATTGTCTGTTTATATCCTTTACTAGTTTTCTATTCATTTTTTTTTCCTTACCAATTTATACTTCTTTCTACATTTTAGCTACATTGAGATGCTTTACAGACTGGCAAAAATTAGAAAGTTGGTGTGGTAGGCAGAAAAATGCCTCCCCCCCACCCCCGCAAATCTGCATACTAATCCTCAGAACCTGTGGCTAGATTAGGTTAATGGCAAAAGAGAATTAAGGGTTCAGGTAGAATAAAATTCTTAATGAGTTGACTTTGAGAGAGAGAGATTATCCAGGCAGGCCTAATGTAATCACAGTGTCCTTAAATGTGAATGACAAAGCCATAAGAGGGAATGTCAGAGTGATAAAATGTGAAAAACACTTGACTGGCCATTGCTATCTTCAAAGAGGGAAGACAGCCATGAGCTAAGGAAAGCAAGTAGACTATAGAAATTGGGAAAGGCAAGAAAATGGATTCTCCCTTAGAGTCTCCAGAAAAGAATGCAGCCCTGCCTACACATTGTTTTAGCTCAGTAAGACCTATTTTGGACTTTGACCTCTAGAGCTGTAAAAATTTGTGTTGCTTCAAACCACCAAGCTTGTAGTAATTTGTTCCAAAGCAACAGGAAAGTAATACAATTGAATAATATAAATCCTGAAAAGGATGAGGAGAAACAGATATCCTCATGTATTACTCATGTGAATGGCAACTGGTACAGCCAATTTTGGAGAGCAATATTGAAGGACTTAGTGCAACTGAAGTGTGTACATCACTTATGATCCAGCACTTCTATTTCTGGGTATACACCTCAGAGAAACATCCACATGCATGCACAAAGGACATACACAAGGATGCTTATTCATCAGGGTATTATTTGTGGTGGCAAGGAGCTGGAGAAAACCTAGAAGCCCATTAGTACAAATATGGATGTGGAAATGTGGGTGATGCTTTTGATGGAATACCATGCAGCAAGCTGAAACAATACACCAAAGCTATTTGTAACAACATGGATTGATCATAATTTTATTTCTCCTTAAAATATGTTTAAAGAGGAATAAAATTCTCTTTAAAGATGTTTGAGGATAAAATTAAAAGCAGTATAAATTCATAAAATAATATCACTCATTTAAATTTTAAAATGTAAAAATGTTACATATTTATTACAGATTCATATGTATATAAATAAGCACTAGCAATATGGATTGTAAAGACATTATGTAAATGAGAACATCAATGGGATGGGCAGGAGAATAGAACTGGAGATGGAGGATAAGAAAGGGAAAAGGACAACAAATAGGGCCGCCTGGGTAGCTCAGATGGTTAAGCATCTGCCTTCAATTCAGGTCATGATCCCAGGTCCTGGGATCGAGCCCCACATGAAGCCCCACATCAGGCTCCATGCTCAGCGAGAATCAGCTTCTCTCTCTCCCTCGATCCCTCCCCCTGCCCATGCTCTCTCTCTCTCTCTCTCTCTCTCTCAAATGAATAAATATAATCTTAAAAAAAAGACAAAACAAAAAGTTAAAAGGGGATATGAACCAGTCTCACCAAAAAAAGAAAGAGGACTCAAATCAGAATGAAAGAGTAGTGTTACAACTGATACCAAAGAAATATAAGGGATCATGAAACTACTATGAACAATTTTATGTCAAAATTTACACAACTTAAAAGAAATGGATAAATTCCTAGATACATACAACCTATGAATACTGAATCATGAACAAATAGAAAATCTGCACAGAGTGATTACTAGTAAGGAGAGTGCATCAGTAATCAAACACCTGCCAAGAAAGAAAAGTCCGGGACGAGGTGGCTTCCTGGTGAATTTTAACAAATATTTAAAGAACTAATGCTAGTCTTCAAACTCTTCTAGCAAATAGGAGAGGAAGCAACACTGTCAAACTTATTCTACGAGGCTAGCATTACCCTGATACCAAAATCAGACAAGGCCACTACAAGAAAAGAAAATTAATGCAGTATTTGTAGGTTGTATGTATCTAGGAATTTAACCATTTCTTTTACACTAAGAGACTCCAAGAAAACAGCCCCAATTACAATAACATCAAAATGAATAAAATACCTAGGAGTAAATTTTACCAAGGAAGTAAAAGACCTGTACATTGAAACTTATGACATTGATAAAAAAAATTAAAGAACACATAAATAAGTGGAAAGATATTCTGTGCACATGGATTGGAAGAATTAATATTGTTTAAATGTCTGTACTAACCAAAGCAATCTACAGCTTCAATGCAATTCCTCTCAAAATTCCAATGGCATTTTTCATAGTAATAGAACAAACAATCCTAAAATTCTTAAATTTGTATGGAAACACAATGATACCAAATAGCAAAGCAATCTTGAGAAAGAAGAAAGCTGGAGATATCACACTTCCTAATTTCAAACTACATTACAAGTTGTAGTAATCAAATGCAAATGGACAGTCACATGAAAAAAAAATGAAACAAGACCGCTATCTTACTACATGCACAAAAATTAACTCAAAATGGATTAAAAACTTGAACATGAGATCTGAAATCATAAAATTCCTAGAAGAAAACAGAGGCAGCAATTTCCTTGATATCAGTCTTGGCAATGATTTTTTTGGATTTGACACCAAAAGCAAAGGCAACAAAAGCAAAAATAAGTAAATGGTACCACATCAAACTAAAAGAACTCTACAAAGGAAATTATGAAATAATGAAAAGGAAACATACTAAATGGGAGAAAATATTTGCATGTCATATAACTTAGAAAGGGTTAATATCCAAAGTATATAAAGAAGTTATACAACTCAATACCCCCCGTCAAAAAAAAAACAACCCATAATCTGATTAAAAAATTGGCAGAGGATCTGAACAATTTTCCAAAGAAGATACAGATGGCCAATAGGCACGTGAAAAGGTGCTCAACATCACTAATTATCAGGGAAATGTAAGTCAAACCCATAATTTGATATCAACTCACACGTCTGTTAGAATGGCTATTATCAAAAACACAAGAAATAACAGGTGCTGGTGAGGATTATAGAAAAGGGAACCTTTGTGCACTGTTGGTAGGGATGTAAATTTCTATACTATTGAAAATACCACAGAGTTTCCTCAAAAAATTAAAAGTAGAACTAATATATGATCCAGCAATTTTACTTCTCTGTACTTATCTGAAGGAAACAAAGACACTAACTCAAAAAGATATCTGCATCCTCATGTTCACTGAAGCATTATTTATAATAGCCAAGATATAGAATAGCCAAGATACAGAAACAACCTTAATGTCCACTGATGGATAAATGGATAAAGAAGTTGTGGTACACAACACAGAATATTATTAAACCACTTGCAACAACATGGATGGACCTTGAGGACATTATGCTAAGTGAAATAAGTCAAACAGAAAGACAATGGGCGCCTGGGTGGCTACGTTGGTTAAGCGACGGCCTTCAGCTCAGGTCATGATCCCAGGGTTCTGGAATCAAGGCCCGCATCCAGCTCCCTGCTTGGCAGGAGGCCTGCTTCTCCCTCTCCCTCTGCCTGCTACTCCTCCTGTTTGTGTTCTCTCTCTGTCAAATAAATAAATAAAATCTTAAAAAAAAAGAAAGACAAGTACTGTGTGATCTCACTTATACGTGAAATCTAAAAAACAAACGCTGAACTTAAAGCTACAGAGAATAGATTGGCAGTTGCCAGAGGCAGGGTGTGGGTGGTGGGTGAAATGGGTGAAGGGAGTCAAAGGTACAAACTTCCAGCTATAAAATAAATATGTCCTGGGGATATAATATACAAGCATGGTGACTATTGTTAATAATACTGTATTGTATATTTGAAGGTTGCTAAGATAGTAAACCTTAAAAGTTCTCATCACAAGAAAAAGAAATTTGTAACTATATATGGTGATGGATATTAACTAGACTTACTGTGGTGATAATTTTGCAATTTATACATATATTTAAGCATTACCTTATACATCTAAAATGAATATAATGTTATATGTCTGAATATTATATCTGAATAAAAATTTATAAACATGCACTTTCCTTGATGCTGAAATTCTAGTTCTAAAATCCTATGAAATAGCTACACATGTTCATAAACATGTATGTAAGCTATATAGTGTTTCTTGCAATATCATGTGTAATAATAGAAAACTACAAGTAAAATGTCCATTAGAATGGAAATAGCTCATAAATTATGGCTTATTTGTACTCTAGGTGCAATGAAGTAGTTTAAGAAAAATATGAGGTAGACTTATATAACTTGACATGGAAAGAACTCCAACATGAATAATGCTAATAAAGGAACAATGCATATTCTATGGTCCCAAATACGCTCACACAAATAAGGGTGTATCTTCGATAATACAATGAATAGAAGGTGATGTAGAGATTAGAAATTGTTAACAGTAGACCCAGTTCATAGGTGTGTTTGCTTAAAACTTTGCATAAATTGAAAAACCAGAAAGTGTCACTCTCAAAGTGTGGTGTAGAAGGACTGATGGAGATGATGAGAACTCAAATCTCCCTAAACCAAATGTTGACAACTGTTGAGTTTGTGGTGGAGTGGGGAACAAAGGGGTTTTTCACTCTTTTGTATTGAAGCTCTACGAAAAAAGGGAGGGGCTGATGTATTAATTGTAATAAAAGGGGGGAGTAGGACTTTGAAAGAGAGTTGCATGCTGTACACTTCATATACTAACAATTATACTCAATACAATTCTGTACACCTAGAGCAAGGTCACCAAATATTTTCTTTTTTTTTTTTT